>JBBBDQ010000190.1:3412500-3712500 GCA_037127315.1 Ascarosepion bandense
CCTAATCTTGTATTTCGTGCTTTGATTAGAGTTACGTATTTGATCCTTGTTTATTTCTCCAACTTAACCGGATCATTTCAACTATCATTAAATCCAGATCCACGCACAGAACTCGCAACTGACAGGCAAACAGTTATGCTTTAAACAACGATTTATTACATTATCATCTATTTCACTCGTACAGCTTAATATTAAATCTGATTGGGTTAATTTGTTTTATGCTTGAGTTGCTGAATTTGTACGTGCGGAAATGGTTTTAAATCAGCTTTTGCTTATGTTTTTTCAGTTATTTTTCTTTTAATCAGAGGGAAATCTATGTAATTACTTATAACCTAGGAAAAAGAGGCGATAATTCTCAGAATTTCAACTGCATCAACTCTCTTAGTAGGCTAACCAGTGTTTTTTTCTCATCCTGATTGTATTTGATAAGATTTGATGGAAAACATGTATTAATTCCTATGAGACAAGCTGTTATATATCTCCCCATTAATATTATTTACAATTTTCTTCAATTTCTGCATTCATAGTTTGGCTAATCACTTTTTCTAATACCAGGTTATAAAGTGCGAATTCAGTGTGTCTTTTTATCTCATTCCTTGACGTAAATAAATTTACTCCAAGCAGAGTAATAATGCCCCAAATTTGGAAGTAGTTATTGAGTGTTAGAGAATGCGTAAAAATATATTATTAATGACTGAGAATAATATAACGCAAGGAATTAAGAAAACAGTATACAACAACAGGCATTGCATTTACATTTTTCGAGATCAAATTAAACGGGAAAACAATAAGCCGCAGGACAGTTATATAAACTTCAAGTGCGAGAGAAAAATATTTAGCACAACATTATATGATCCATCTAGTTAGTTCAACTGCAAAATTACGAGAAGTTGCCAACAGCGCTTAAATACAAGATGTACAACTGAGAAACGTTATCTAGAATTTTTAATATGAAATTATATATGAGATTGGTGCGGGAAATTTAATTTATAGCGTCTCGAAATGAATGAAACCTATATATTAAGTCAAGAGTAATAAACTTGCAGACACGTTGTATTTTGTCTAGAATTTCTAATGGCACTGCAGAAGCAATTGACCAGATGTGGTACCAATACTCAATGCAGGGACGAATTGTAAAATCATAAAAGATTAGCCAGAAAAAAAAAACTGTCTTGCTCGGCAAGGCAACCAAAACTGCAAATCAGAAAAAATAACTGATTGAATATAAAGTCTCTACTCAACTTTAGTGGAAAACGTTAGCTCGCGATCACCACTTTTGATGGACTTCAAAAATGATTTTCTCAAACTATCGAAAAATTTGATTGGTTCTATAGTTGTTAAAACTCTGAAGGACTTCCTTGTATTAATTATAAACATATTTTAGAGGTCACGATTAGTAAGATGTTGCAATTTTATATTTTTGAGTTCGCGAATTCGCAGTCCTTTTTAATTTTACATGTACATTATAACAGTCATTTGGGTTCCGTCTCTTAATAAATGAGAACAACACCTTAATACATACGCCCCACTAGAAATTTGATAATGGCATGTTATACTACTTGGCGTTAGCACCGGAAATTCAAATATGAATACTTCAGTGTGTTTGGCTCTCAATATGAGAAGAGTGCAGAGGATATGAAAAGAGTTGGATGGGTCTAATTGTGACAAAAAATATACTGGAGCTTGGGGAAAACTTTGATCCTTCTGATGAGAAAATAACACTGGAAATTGTTGGTGAAGGCCTGGGGCACTAAACGAAATCCTACATCAATTACATTGAGGAGTTAATGATTTTCTGAAGTAACTCGATTCTGCACTATGCCACATAAGAAGGAGAGGATTACCCTAGACCCCAGACAATTTCTTTGAACAATTACTCGATTCCAATGTCGGAAAGAGGCTGTGTTTGAAGCCAGTGGTGATTATAATCAATAGATTTACCCTTTCGTATTTGAAAGATGTTTCTGATATTTTTGTAAATATATTAGTTAAAATGAAACAATTTTTGCGTCATATAAATGAAAATTTATCTATCTCGCAAGTTATATTAAATTGAGATCAGCTGCAAATTTAAGCTCATTAATCCGATCAGATTTTAATAGGACATGAGTAAATAGTTGTGCCGTCAGTATACCAAGTTTAGAACCGATGAAATCATAGAGATAATTGATGAAATTTGGGGACAGCGTAAGTTTACGATTTGAAGACTGGGCGATATATGTATTAATGCTAAAATATCTAAAAGTGAGACCATTGAAGAAAATTTATCTTAAACAATATGATAAGACAAACCATGTTTATATATTCTGTCAAATATCTACCAAATTTAGTGAGTCAGAAGTAGTGTCCCCGTGATTTGTTAAGTGTTAGCTTCTTTCACTTACAAAACAACATGTCTTACAAATTATTCCCTACATTTAACTTTTACTTTAAATTTATACTTAAAATTTTTCCCTAAAATATGCTTTGACGTCTGTATACATACACACAAATATATATATACAGCAACACGCATAAGTATTGGGTACATGTTACTTTATGTTATAACTCTAGTTTATGTACGCCATTTTGCCTGATACTTGGTAGGTAATATCTCGTAAAGTTGTTCTAGTTGTAGCAGAGTTATGACAGAAAATAGCATGTATCCAATACTTATGCGAGTCACTATATATATATATATATATATATATATATATATATATATATATATATATATATATATATAACTTCTGCAATATTTATCTGCACAATTGGTTTAATTCTCGCGGATCATACATTTAATGAAAGTGTTATTGTTCTCTAAGATGACCTTAGATTTTCTCGAGAGGTAAATTGTAATTCCACGTGCAAATTTGAAAGAAAATTGTAAAAGAAAGAAAATATATATTACAGAAATTAAGGTCTCTATTGGCGATATCTACCCCTATCTAAATATTACGGTTTTTTCTGTCACAAACAAAGAAACTTAAATTTTCCAATCTACCTCTTTGACTTGACAGCGGGATTCGTGGAAGAGATTCCAGTAAGGAAGTATCAGGGACCTTAAAGAGTTCAATTGTCGAAAAAACTAATATCTTCCATTGCTATCCATTCAGTGTACCCCTTTATGTAACCCTTTATTCTGAGTTAGGAGAAGATCTTTATCGTGTGAAACTTACTTAAAAAAGAGTCGATGAAATCAGTTTAATATTTTTTCAAGCAATATCATCAAGTTTCGACATGCTGAATGTCGTAAAGTAACTTCTAGATATCTAAACCTTTTTTATGAAAAACTTGAACCATTCTTTAGCAATATTAGTTAGTACATTAGCAAATTTGCTAAATGCACAAATGTGATATTCCCTATCTGAAAAATATCCTGAATTGTTAGCATTTATATATAAGATCATTGTGATCATAAATAATTTCATAAAAAGATAATAATAACATTGTCAGTGTATCGTAACCATAGACAATAGAAAAATTATTAGGGTGTTAAAATAATTATAACAACAATTACTACTAACGTTTCAATAATCATTAACTCAATCATTCTAATCAAATAAAAATCAATCCTTCCGTTTACATTTTCCTTATCCTTAGACACTCAACACGGAGAGTCAACACGAGTTTCATGGAAAAAATTCGGTACACGTTTTAATTCATAATATTAATAGTTGTCAATGAAATGTTTACGTAATCTCTCTCAAAATTATTTTGTTTTACATTTTATAAGATCACCAAAATTATATAAAAAGTAAAGATAATTATGCCTTTCAATACAACGTGTATAAATTTGTGATTGTTGCCCAAATGCGTTATTCGATAAACTTGTCAAAACTGGTGTAATGCTATGTCGGTAGGAGTTACTTTTTTTTAAATGCTCTTTTGAAAGTGTCCACGAACCTTCCTGTTTGGCCATTTTATCTGTTAAAGTGTGTCAGATATATTTCTGATCTTAATACAGTTATTTTATTTTTATATTACTTTTTTCTTTTAAAAACGGTTTGATTGTTTTCTTTCAACTCGAATGCGGCTTTTATCTCAGTACATTTTCCTAGTCCCGCCGAGGAAACTTTTGAAAGTCTTTCTTAAAATTCGTCTCTCGGGAATTGGGCATTCGTTGTCATATTTTCTACCTTTGGAAAAAAAATTGTTGATTGGTTGGTCCCAAAACTTAAACCGTCCTATCTAATCAGTTCCAAATAAATTCTCAGATTTTTTATGGAATAAAACTTTTCATTTCTTTGTGATGGCATTTAGTGTTACAGGTAGCTCATCCTCACATTTGATTTTGGCTGTTTGTCTCTTTCATCGTCGTTTTTTAATTACCTGCTAGTGTGAAGATAAATAATTAAGAGATCCGAGCAAGAATCTACTTGCAGCTTAAATATATTGCTTAGAATATTGGCTACAATCTATTTTCGTAGATTCCTATCTACTATTTCATTTGATCTGGTTTGTCTCGTTTGCCTGACGGAGTTTCTATTGTTCGTTTTCTTTCTTCATTGAACCACTTAGTGGCCAATTTTGCCACAATTATTACATGTCTTGTTTCAGTAAAAGCAGTCTGCCACCGAATGTTGTCCACCACAACGCCCGCATGGACTTGTGGGAAAATTATGCCAAACGAAAATCGTCACAGTGATTATTTACAATGTACGCAACTGTAAGATACTCCTAGTCATCCCGTTTTGACAAGTTAAAACACTTCCATCTTTTGTGGAATAGTTTTGTTTTAGGGGTGAACAACTCAGACAAAAGTTTTATTGCTTCATCGAACCCTAATTCACTTGTTTTCTTCGGAAGAATATAATCGACGTACTTACTATATTCCCAATATTCTAAAAATTGGGCGAAGTTTTTAGCGTGCGTCAAATGTTCAGAGTCTACCGTAAAAATATCTTCATATCTTCTATAGAATATTTAAAATGTTTTAAATTCATCAGGAAGATAATTGAATGTCTCCATAGAATTCCAAATTATTTGTGAGAATATGTAGTGTTCTTTTCACGTAATTCCTTTTTAATTAATGTTTTTAGAAATAATTCTTCTCGTTGTGTTTGGAATTTTAGAAAAAGATCTTGTTGCTGTCTCTGCTCTTCCTGTTGTTCTTCTTGCTGTACGAGCAATTTTTCATCTAACATTTTGCTGCTGCATTAGTATACGTTTCTAAGTCTTCTATTGATGAGCAAGTTATTTCTTCATCATCTGAACAATGATTGCTTTAAATTCCTCTATATTGTCTTCAAATACGTGCTTTCAGAGAAAAAAACGGAATTTAGAAATTTTTTCTTCTTCAAGAGGGGGAATAAAATGAAAAGTAATTCCTTTCTTTACTATTTCTCAGTTCTGGCTGGTGGTATCTGTTAATAAAATAACTCTTCTATCTCACGCAATTTCAATTTATAAACGGCAAAAATGAGGTTGTGGATATTTTTGGTGTTTTCGCGAACAACAGCAGATTTTGGGCGACCTGAGCGTTCAGTATCATTTATGTCTGTATAACCGCGTTTACATCAGTATACCACCACTTTCCCGTTGTCTACGAGGGAGCAGAGTTCGCATAATATCTATTATTTAACTGATTTACTTGAACACTATTTTTACCAACAGAGAGCAATGAAATTCATCATTTTGAATTCTATTGAAAAATTGCAACAGTAATTTCACTTAAATAGCCGTAATATTTAATATAATAAAAAATTTACACCTGTCATTTGAAGTTTATTGTTTATTACTTTATTAAATGTATAAGGAGTTTTTATTTGTGGTGCCATATATATATATATATATATATATATATATATATATGTATCAAGTACGGGATGTATTCTGTGCTGTGTTACTCAACATTTTTTCCAAATAAAAAAGTGCTGCTGAATTCCAAATACTCCGCCAAGCAGAGGGGAAAAATTGATTATTTGAAATGGGCTGTCAGGGTAATTCAGTATTATGCATTTTAAAGGTAAAAATAAATTTTAATTAAAAAAGTCGAAAATATACGCATAAATTTTATCTATTAACCGATCGAAATCAAAATCTAAGAACTATTTGACAGTCATGAAGACAATCTTCCTTAAAGCGTTTGTACAAATCTAATGAGCGAGTCATGAGAAATATTCACAACATTCAAACAAACAAACAGAAAAAAAGTATCAAATAGAATATATCCGCCTTATGGAGTTGATACTGATTATACGCCTATTAAAATAAGCTATAAATGTCTAACTGTAAATGTCTCACCTTTAAATCCATCGTAGTTTATTTATTTCATGTGACAATTTCGATTACTATATTTTTCTTTACATTTTTGTGTTATATAAATTAATATAAACTGGTGATGAAGAAATATCTACTCTTTACAAGAAGAAGAATTGAGAATTAAAACATTATAGCTATCACGCACTTATTTAATCTTCCTCATATCTCCAGCATGTTCTAAACTATCTCCAGAACAATTGTAAATGCGGAAGCAATTTTAAATGCGATTTTTGTATTTTTTCATCTTTGCGATAGATTTGTGACACGGCTCGTTTTCTTGGTGACAGAACACTTTTATGTTTTTCATTTCAGTCATTCTTTTCAATTTCTTCCTTCAATCTAACCAATAATGCTATGACAGGAGTAATTACATTTTAGTTCTAATCACTCTGTTTTTTTTTTCTCAAAAATATTAAGTAATTCTCCTCCACATGCCCTCAGTTTGACGAATATGCCTCTGATGCAAATGTACACCAGGACATGGGACGCTTACGCAACCCGAGAAATCTTCGTCACATGATTCTCTCAATAGGTTTTTGTCCTCATTGACTATAACCAAAATAGCATTTCTACAATTAGTCTCTGGAATATATGATATTTCAAACATAATTAGGATTGTGGCGTGCCCTCTAGACAGACGAATCCCATATACACGGAGTATCGCTTTTTAATATTTCCTGGTTTGCTTGTCTCCTCATCAATGATAATAAACGTAAACATTTTCAGGGTTTTGGTGTTATTCGCCTAATAATCGTGGATCAGATAACTCGCGTAATTTTTAAAATCTATAAGCAGTTGTATAATATTGTGATTATTTTACACTTATTTGTAAATGTTTTTAGCCTCCTGCAGGGTATCTAGATGCCATAACTATGTATACAGTGAAGCAAATATTTCAGAAAAAGATAACTCAGGTTATGTATGCGTGATTGCATCTTCAATGTTTCTTTGTTTCACAGACTTGGTATTATCCAGCACATAAACCCAAAATACACATGAAAGCAATGAAATTGAAAACGACAAAGCTAGTAAATCTAACTTCAAAAATGTCGACTCGAGGTACACCAACACTTACACCAACATAAGACCCCTATATCCTACTAGAAATTTTGCCTAAACGTGATTTATATCTGTCTGAAACGTATATCAATGCCCCACATTCATTGAAGGATATAACAATTCCGGATTACTAACCCATTTTATTAAGGAGCAACGACCACGGGCACATATATCCCTGCGACAAGGACCAAAAAGAAAACACTATTCTCGTGTTTATGTCTCTCTGCGTGACACTCATCCAATATTACTACATTCGGCTTTTCTCTGAATCTTCCACAGTATAAAGGATATTTAATCCTCGGATTATTATCAAAGAAGATTACAATATCCTCACCGAGGTTACCTTAGAAAAATGTAACATATATAGTAACTTCAATGTTCAAAGAGTGAATAACAAAAATCCTATGAGGAAGGCAGATATTGCAGAGATTTTTCATCGATTATGAAGAACCAGAATTAAAAAACAACCCGACGTTACAGCAGTCAAATTTCTCTAAACTTGTTATAACATCCTGTCCTGAAAAAGTAACAAATCTTTATCAACTATTGGCAATCAGATCATTCCTTAGTTTGTACCCATATTGATTCCAAACATATGACATCTACTGATTTACATTTCCATGGAACACAATTTTGCTATGAGAAAGAGATTATGATAGCTTTCGGCCCTATATGATGGAATCTACTCCCTCAAACATCTTCAAACATGCTGCCAACAAACTCGCTGACCGAAACGCCGGATGGTTTCTTTCTGGAATGGAGTGTTTTCTCCACTCCTAGATCAAAGAAAAAAATTCAAAACCGTCCAAAATTACTGCAACAGATAGCTAAAAATCAGAAATAGCATATACGCTTGAGATATCCAAGCCAGGATAAAATTAAAACAAATTAGACCTCACGACGTCTTTAAGATCAGCCAAATTATAAACAGATGTAAAGTGGCTGTTTTATGGTCACTTCCTCTAATAAGAGTCAATGTGAGGCTATTCCCGTCTATATTTTCTTCAAACTCAACGTTAGAAGACAACGTCTATACACTCTTCCAACAGCTCACTGAGCCCAATCTTAATAATATAATCGTTTCTGCAAAGACGTTAAATGATTTATCAAAAACCTTTAACACAAAAATCTACTGGCCGGACAAGAATTCTAGGGATCTAACAATAGTGGTTTAGAATATTCACCCAAGAGTTTCCCCAATTATTTGTAGAGCACTTTAATCGCTCATCGGAGATATATTTCAGAGGTATATAAAAAGTTTGCAAGCGTATGTCCGGTCATCCGCATCCCAGTACAAACCAATTATTATACGAAACAAATTGAGGCTGTTACCAACATAAAGTTCATCGAGGAGATGGAAAAGACCTTCCTATTTAAAAAACGAGCACTATGGATTTCAATTAATCCGTTCTAGTTCTGACATCTTTACTACGATTACGCAAAAAATTAGTGATATTCTTGACAACACACATTCCGCAATGAGCAGAGAATTAGAAAACGGCAAGACCTTCGACAGGGTGTTGGAAAACCTTTGCTACATAACATCACCAGTCATGAAAGAACAGGAAAGTTTTTCTCGATTATAATATCCATTTAATACGTACATCCTTGAAGGTAGATTTTAACGCTCATTCCTTCAAATCCATGGAAATCAACGCATGCGTCCATCAGGAATCACTTCCCGTTCTAAATACTTTACGATTTACATATATGATCTAACTCAGATTAAACTCCGAGCGTTTGTAAACATGTGTACGCAATATACGGACGTACCTCCGAAAGTCATGGCTATTCTTTAATGGAATCTGATCTGAGTTCTGATCTAAGGCTAATTGCCAGATATAAAAAAAAATAACTACCTAGTTGCATTCAATATCTCTAAAAGCAAATTGAGCAAATTTTATCAGTCCCGATCAAAATCCAAAATAACACCAGTCACTGGAATTGACAGATGTTCATTCGATGAAACCCGGTGCATTGAGAAAATATTGGGCGCCAGACTCACAACAGACTTGACATTTCTATATAAAATCCATCGCTACGGATTAAGTTTAAATGATTGGCTCTTCGTACTGATCCACTAACTAGATCAGTCTAAAAATAGTGTACCGTTTACATGTTTGCAAATCTGCTCGAACTAACTTTTCAGTCTTGAATAGTTCAACAACATCTCTTGTAGATAAAGCTTTTATTTCCACACTACAAACTCAATTTCATGGGTGGAATGTGATGAGTAACTCACTGTTTGAATGGTTTTACAAATACGATTGCATGTATGAACTGCATCAGCTATTTCCACCAGGTCTGATCTTCACAGACAGGGTCGGCATTTCTACTTATATAGTAGTATGCCATATTGCACTTCCTTCTTATTCCATCGACGTGCTGTTCGTTTTGCTCAAACATCATTTTTAGTTGCTAATCTCTGCCGTACATAACGAACTCCGGAAAAGATGCTTCCTTATCACTATAATTTTCATGTCTAAAATAATTGTTATATCCCGACTCCAATTTACAACATCTATCACTTAATTTAGTTGGGTACCTCGTGTTGTTACCGGGTCTTGTGCAGCGTGAACCATATAAAAGTACGTTTAGGTAAATTTCTTCCCATAACCTACTACTACTAACCATCGATAATGTTGTTAATGCAATGGCTGTACAGAATTTTCATATAAATAAATAGACGTAGACATATTCCAAATAATATTAGGTACATCAATTAGTCAACAGTAGTGTTTTATATTTTCCTAAAATATTTACATTTAAGAATAATATTTATTTTAATGCATTAGTGAATTTTATTGATAAACAAAGAAAAAGAAAATATTACACACACACACACACACATATATATATATATATATATATATATATATATATATTTAAATGAAGATGGACAAAAAGACAAATAAATTGACAAATCATTAAATGATAAATATTGTTACAGTAAAGGGGCGTAAAATAATTATGTGTTTTTCTCACCTGATCTATCCAACGTATACAGCGAAACGATTCTGAGAGAAAAAAATAAAATATTTGCCAACATATGTTATTGATTGTCACAATATCAACAATGTAAGATACATAGATGACACAATGCTGATAGCAAACTCGGAAAGAAAATTGCAGAAACTCCGAAAGAACGTAGCAAAATAAAGCTAGAAGAGCGAGCTGAGCATAAAACTAAAAAAAGAAAGAAAATTAATGTATGTTCATCAGCAAAAGAAAACCCCAATAACCCAACTACATATCTCATAAACTAAAAGAAAGAAAGTAAATAAGTTTAATATACTTGGAATGTATTGTGATAGAGGATTGAAAGTGCCACATGAGGTGCCAAAACCTCACTTGCACGTTCAAGGACGCATTTGCAAAAGAGAGTGTCATCGAAATAGCGGAAGTCTTATGAAATAGCTAAATCTCTTCTTGGTTTTTATGAAGAATACCGCTGAGTTCAATGTTATTATCAGAGACACTCTCATATATAGAGTAAGAAAAATTATAAGTTTTTCTCTTATATATGAATTGTTCTTAGCATAAATTTAAAAATAAAAATGTATTTTAATTAAGTTAGGGATACTATAAGACAGTCGTAAAATATATAGTGAATGCAGGTAACTAATTACGAGAAAGAGTTCAAATTTCAGATTACATCTAAAGAATTTACTAATAGTATCCTGCTAGTTTGAACATGTTAGAAAACGATTGATTTCAGAAATAATATCATCATTCGGCTAAATACTTTTGATCAAACTATGAATTTCATCAGTTGATAACAGTGAAAGATAATCTCTGTGTGTATCAAATAGATATTAACTTCCGTTCATCTCTGATAATACGTCAGCCTTTCGTTCCATTTGTTCAGACATTCGGAGCTAGGTCTCTACCTGAAAGCTGAATCGCACTTACAATCGATGATTCAAATGCAAATAGTATTTGTAATCAGTGAATACTTTCAAATGAAATGTCAAATTCATACATGATCATACTTCCAGGTGGATGCTTCGCAGATGTGGAATCAATCGCCATATTCCCTCCTTGTTATAATTATTTTTATTTTTACCTCCTTTGCTTCCATTAATATGGAACTCATCATTCATCTTTATCATTACGATTATGAGACTCTAAATGGAGTTATTCTCAGCATGGGATTAGATAAAATTAATATATTAAAAAGTATGAATATTCCTATCTTCGTGAAAGAACATTTACTCATTCTTTATTATTAACCTAATAGAAGTCTCTATTAGTGCCACTGAAGGCAAATGCTTACTAAATGAGTTTGTTTTAACAGTTTACAAAGAGTGGGCAGGGGTTTAATATTATGAGAATATATTGGATATGTAAAATGTGCTCCTAGATTTGAAGACGTAATCATAGAATAATCATCATCACTTGGAGTAGATTCCATAATGCAAATTAATTATGTCATTATGGGAAAAAAGTTTTTGACTCCATTTATATAAATGTACAATTATTATTTGAGAAAATTAAAAAGTGTAGATAAGAAACCATAAAACGTAACTCAGATGATCAATTTATACTTAAAACCCTCAAATAAACTGATACTCTTTCCCAACAAGATCAAAGAACTTTCTATATTTTTAATTTAAATTTAAATTTCTTTTTTTAGAAGAATTGTAATAAAACGAAACGTAATAGTCATGAACCAAATAGAGAAAATATACACTCCTGATCAAAAATTTAAGATCACTTAAAAATCTTTAAAAATATATATTTTTACAGATAGATTTTAAATTTCTACCACTTAAGGTTACCAATACTACAATCTAAAGGGTTACGGAAACAAAAAGCTACATTCCAAACATTTTATTTATAAATTTACATTTTTATAAAATGTGTCGATTTATGCATGATCAAAATTATAAGACCAGGGGTATAAATTGTTAGATCTATGGTAATTCCTATGTTTTAGTTCAGTTAGAGATTAGTAATCACTGCGTAAAGGTGTCACGATGCCTAAAGCAAGCAAACATACCAAAGTTGAGCGATCTCAAATTCTAGAATTCCATAAGCAAGGTTTGTCACAGCGGGCCATCGCAGTTAAGGTAAATCGCAGTAAAACTGTGAATTGCAAATTTCTAAAGAACAGTGAGAATTATGGAAAAGCAAAATTCTCTGGTAGGCCCCAAAAGAATTCTCCTGCATTGAGTAAGAGGATAAGACGGGTTGTTATGAAAGAGCCGGGACTTCTTTCTTGTCAAATTAAGGCAGTCACAGATGCTGATTGCAGTCCCGTAACCATCAGACGACACTTACGACAAAAAGGCATGGTAAATAAAAAGCATAAACAAATACCTGGGCTGATTCCACGTCACAAGGTGGACTACTTAAAGTTTGGTTGTGAATACCAAACATGGGACGTTGAGAAGTGGAAGAAGTCCTGTTTTCTGATGAGAAAAAATTAAATCTAGATGGTCCTGGTGGCTTCCGGCGATATTGACATAACAAAAACATCCCTCCTGAAATTTTCTCCACACATCATAGTGGTGGAGGGTCACTAATGGTATGTGGTGCCTTTTCTTACAGAGGGACGGTGGAGCTCCAAGTGGTGCAAGGTTGTCAAACAGCGGTTGGTTATATTAGCATGCTATAAAAAGCATAATTGATGATGAAGGGCCATCGTCTGTGTGTGGATGGATGGTTATTCCAACAGAATAATGCTGCAGTCTACGCTGCAAGACGGACCTTGATCTTTCTACAAGAAAATGGGGTCCATCCCTTGGGACATCCTGCATACTCACCAGACTTGAACCCAATTGAAAATGTTTGAGGATGGATGACAAGAGATGTTTATCGAAATGGCAAACAATATTCAACAAAAAATGAACTTCATGAAGCCATCTTCAGAAGCTGGAGCAAAATCCCACGCACCTTAATGGAAACGCTTATTTCTAGCATGCCCGACAGAATATTTGAAGTCATCAAATGCAGTGGAGGTAGAACTCATTATTAAATTTGGTTGTTGAATGTTTTCATACATTTTTGTATAATTTCGTAGAATTTTTGTCTCTGGTCTTATAATTTTGATCATGTGTAAATCTAAAAATGTAAATTTCTAAATAAAATGTTTGGAATGTAGCTTTTTGTTTCCATAACCTTTTAGATTGTAGTATTGGTAACCTTAAGTGGGAGGAGTTTAACATTTATCTGCAAAAAAATATTTATTTCTAATGATTTTTAAGTGGTCTTAAAATTTTGATCAGGAGTGCAAAATAATGAATGTGCTACAATTAAACAACGATCTTAACAGAAATATAGAAAAGACATGACTAAATAAAACTGCGCATAAAAGCCTATAAGAAAAAAGACAATGAGAAAAGTTTTCTTTCAAATGCTTGTTCTATTTTATGTGTTGTATAAGTTTTATGCTAAATATACGGTTGTGCTAAAAGATTAGAAACCTTTGGAAAAATAAAGTTTCTCTCTCTCTTTCTCACTCTCTCCCACTCTCTCTCTCTCTCTATCTCTCTCTTCACCATACAAAGAAGCAATTTTGAAGTTAGCAGTGTCTAACATTTTAGACTGACCCATGCAGAAATCTGTTTGGCTTAGTTGTCTCAAGCTGGTTGATTTCGAAGAGAGCGAAGAAGGCTTCGAACATGAAACACCTACGAAAATCTTCTCAATTCACAAGGCTATGATTCATCTTTTCAGTTGTTTGAATGGGATAAGTTGTCAGCTTCTCAGATGAAAGGATCGTATAAATCTGTTACTGGCTAAAAAAAGAAAAGATAAGATTATATTTAAGGTCAGATAGGATAGAAGCTTGTGGTTAGAGAAGGCCAAAATTATTGGCTGCAAAACCTGCGTATCATCTAGGGAAGATATGAGTGGAAAACAGTGAGCAAACGAAAGTATATATATATATATATATATATATATATATATATATATATATATATATATATATATATATATTGTAATATGTGACTGTAAATAAAAAAGGCTTAGCGGGAAATGGCATTAAAGAGGAAGATTGCCAAAAATGTTTTTCTATGAATTTCAGCCAGTTTTTCTATGAATTTCAGCCAGTTTTTTATGAATTTCAGCCAGTTTTTTCAGCAAAAATCAACGAAACATATTGAAACATAAGTAACCTGGCGTTTGAGTTTAAGAGTGAAAATTTTAACATGCTTTGTTATATTATTCGAAAGCCATATATCACTTTATGTTAATAAAGTTCCTGGCCATTGATCCGTAGATCCGTTGATTTTAAACAAAATGTTGCTTTCTTGACACCAGGTATTAAATTTAAACATAGAGCGATGACGATATACACAGTTAAATTTGGAGAAATGAAACACAATTTAGAATAAGTTAAATATAATGCAATGTCTACATTTTCAAAAAAACTTGATTCTCAACACGAAAGAAAGATAACCATTCCAATCAGAACGAAAGTCTCAAACCATTCACAAATATTTACATTTTCTAGGTCTTAGTTAGAAGATAGAAGATTTTCATCTAGTCAAAAACTGAAGACAGACTGATAAAATTAGAGGAAAAACAGATGAAATCAAAAAGAATAAATAAATAGTGACAAATACAATTTGAGGAATTACTATTAAAAGAGACAAGGAACTCTCAAGAAAGTAATATTTAAAAAGAGGCGATATTTTTCCAAGACGTGATTTGGAACAGAATAGAAAGATTTAATTACTCTCTAGAAGACGTTAAAAATTTCGGGAACTATTTCAGACGTCATGAAGACTTTTTTTAACGTAGATTGCCAAAATTGGACAGAAGCGAAAAAGCTACATTTGTTACTCTGAATATTGGGAACAGAAGAATACACAAAGTTTGTGGACTATATTTTACCGATAAAAACAAACGATTTCACTTTTGACGAGGTAGTTACATGCCTTCCAGAGCTCTTCAGTTCAAAGACTTCAATACAATAGAATAGGTGGACATGCTCAACCGCTTAAAAAGCGAAATTGAAGACCACTAGACGTTCACCAAATTCGTTAACAAACATTGCGATGATTATAATATGCAGAATTGACTCCGAATAAGTATAAGTATCGTATTTTCGTACAGGGATTAGTTTCAGCTAATTACAGCTAATGACCAAAAGAATGCTCACGAAGCTTCAAAACGAGACTGGATTAACACTACAAATTTTTCAGAAGACACGGGAGTAGCACATATAAGCAAGTTGATCAAATGTTGAAGAATCGGGAGTTGCACACATAACCAAGTTGAAAAAAAAATACGATTTTCACCCTCCCCGATAAATAAAAATATAATGATAAAGAAAAATTCCAAGATATAAGACGATTAAAGACAGAGATCAAATGAAACATAAGCCATCCTTCTGCATGTTACAGATGTGCTGGTTTCCACTCGAACAAAGATTGTCGGTTTATATGCAAGTATTGTTTGCTTAGCATAAGTCATCTCAATGCAGAAATAAAAGACGCACAAATAGGGTAAGAACTACTAGATAGACGAAGACAAACTTAACACAGAAATATACGCAGAACCCAAGATTACAAATAAAAAGTTAGAAGTACAGTTAAATTTATGATCGGATCTAACTATAATTAATCTATAAACATGGAGGAATCTAAATAGACAGCCCATGATTCATACAGAGAAAATCGACAAATCTTTTACAGGGAAGCGTATCAATTTTGAAGGAGAATAATTCTAAATGTTAAATTCCATGGAAAAACGAAAAAACCGAAAATATTTTTAATGAAAGACAAAGAAAATGTGGTGTGCACACAAGTTTGAAGCATGGGATTTACTCATTAGCTCATTTTCTTAGAAAATTGAGTGCGAGCCATCAGAAACTACAAAATTAAACGAAGAAATACATAGTCAATTCTCTGAAGTATTCAAGAACTGTTTGGGACGATGTAATAAGTTTGCAATTAAAAGTGCACTAAAGCAAAATGTTCAGCATGTATTCAAGAAATAGCGAAACGTGCCTTTCGCAACCATTGAAAAAATTGACAAGTAGTTAGATAGATTATTACAAACTGGAATCCATACACAAATCGAACTGAATGAATGAGCAGCAGCAGTGGTCTGATTAAAGAAAAACTCTGGAGAAAACCGTGTTTGCGTAGATTTCTCTACCGGGTTAAACAGCGCTATCAAGGATTATCACTACTCATTGCCAACCCCAGAAGAAATAGTTACCAAGCATAACGGTGGTAAGGTATTTTTCAAGATTCCAGTAGAAGAAGAAAGTACAAAAATTTCACAAAGGACATTACAAATTTAACAGATTTCAATTTGGGATAAAGGTAGCACCTTAAATATTTCAGCAGACTATGGATACCATGGTCATGTTACAGAAAGTTCCGACTGATTATGTGACGAAATTTTAATCAAAAGATAATGTAGAAGAACACGCAACGAACACTAAAAAAGTCTTTAAAAGAATTCGGGAGTTTAATTTTAAAGTGAAGGAGAAAATACGAATTTTTAAAAGATGAAATAAAGTATTTAGGCCATATAATTTATGAAACTGGCAGAAAACCAGTAGGTATGTGAAATAAAAAATATGACTTAGCCAAAAAATGTCGTAGAGGTTATAAGCTATCTTGGTATAGCGAACTATTACGGTGAATTCATTGAAAACAAGCACAAACTGAGGGCTCCCCTTAATAAACCATTGAAAAAGATAATGGAATTGGATGGAAGATGGTCAGAAAGCTTTTAAAGATATGAGAAAGAAAATAACATCTGATCTAGCACTGACACATTTTGATCCCAAACTGGAAATCATCTTGCCTAGTGACGCAAGCTTGTATGTTATATAAGATGCAGGATGGCACAAAAAATCTATAGATCACGCATCTAGATCATTGTTACCGGCAGAGAGGAATTATTCGCAATAGAGAAAGAAGCGTTAGACATAATATTACCACAACTCGCTTTCACAGATACATATATGGAAGAGATTTTACTCTTCAAACTGACCATAAAACTCTTCTCATTATAGCCGGATCGAAAAATGGACGATCAATTTACACACCCAATAGACCTCTGAGATGGTGAACTATATTACTGAATTATAATTTCAAACCTTCGAAGAACATATGTCATACGGATGGCTTATCTACATTGGTACCTGCGAAATTCGAACCTCTGGAAGACTCTGTAATAGCAGTATTACGAGCCAAAATACAAACTTATAAATGTTCTAAGCAATACAGTAAAGAAATTACCAGTTGCTAGAAATCAGAAGAGAAGCTGAAATGGATGAATCCATACGAAGTACAAAGAGAAAAATAGAAGAAAAAGAAAAGAATCTAGCGGACAACTTTTCAATTTGCGATCACGTATTACTTTATAATAATTCTAAAAGTTTTAACTTTATAAAATAAACGTGTAATATAATTTTATAAAGTTAATTCAAACGTCTACATGCCAACATAATTCATATTCAATGGAAATATTATCCAAAATATTATAATTGCAAATAAATACAAAACTAATATGGAGACAACGAAAGAATAGAGTTTCTAATTCGTATTCAACTTTCATTGCACTCAATTCGAAAACAAATATTTTTGCATGCCTAAGTTACTATGAACTATAAAATTTAAGAAGTGTTGCCAAAATTTCGTCTCCATCTTTAACTTCATTTGTTACCACACCTAATCGCCTCAAAATCTCTGTTGTTTTGGGGTCACAAAAACAGTGTTAGATGTAGGACCAACTATTTTCACAGTTGAGTATGATTGGCACATGTAACCAAGTGTTTGTATTAAACATTAACAATTTATTTTGCATTATTCTTCTATCGTAAAAATAGTCTTTTCGATCGACTTTAATATCGGCAGTGGAAAGTCACATATTTTTTAATAACATGATTCAGCACACGATCTTAAATTACATTGAAGAGACATGAGTCAGAATTTGGATTATACTTTAGCACACAATAAGTATTCTCATATAGATCAGTTTCTAGAAAGTAAAAAGTCTACATATTGTAATGGTAGCAGCTGAAGACAGCACGCCATTTAATGAATAAACATAATGGAAGGAACTCGTAGACACTAAATAAAAAGAATGAGAAAGGAATAAATATATATGTTAATAATACACTTTATTTTTTCAGTAAGAGAATTAGGAACACTTATGAGAATTAATCAAAACTAGAAATTTCAATATATCTGAAATGGTTTAGCATTTGACTAATGATGATACACCGAAATTTGAAGGAGTGTCAATATAGCTAAGTATCTAAATATTACAAAATATACTCAAAGTTACACAAATTATTTGGATTTTTTTTCGTTGATGATAAAAATATATTCAAGCGTGCTGGACTACTACTTAACTTTGGTCATTCTATATGGCAATTAATGTTAAAATTCGTCTCAAAAATGAAGAACAAACATGAAGTTACAAATGTGTTTTTACAGAAGTATGCCAAGAAAAATCTCGATAAAGAATGGGAAAAATATAGAAGTGTTTTAAAAGAAATAGAAACGAAGAAAAAAATTTGTTGATCGAATCAGAAAGAGTCAGGTGTAATTTATGAGATTTACTGAGGAAAGATATTGTCTCGATTATTATTGTAAATTGCAGCATCTTATTTTAAACTGAAAACATATTTGTCTAATTTGAAAATGTACATGAGTGTTTCACGTTATTACTAAATTAATTTAAAGGAAATGTTTCGAAGATAAAATCCAAGCAAATTATACAGATATATTTAGGTCAAAATATTTACCGTTTTCATATAGTATAAGTATAGCACAGATAGTAAATGCCTTTATTTTCGAGTCATGTAATCTAATATAATTTTGAAAATAAGAGTGAAAAATTTTAAAATATAATTTGTGATGAGATTATTTATTGTTTGATGATATCTGTTTTCAAACATTGAACAAACCCGAAGTGGAGAGTAAAATAGAAAGAGTGATAGTGTAACAAAAAAATGCTAAACTGAACGCACGGTGTTAAAATTAATAAACATTATTTCAGATATAAACTTTACATTTAAATGTGATATGTTTTCACTTGTACAATTGTAGCTATTTCACTAAACTTTCTTTACTCTTAAAGCTTAGAGAGATGGTTAATATTTATTGATTCAGCCTTGTGTCATACATAACCAAACTCTTTATAGATAGGGATTTATAATTAATCATCAGGAGATTATCATTATGTTGGAATGTGTAGATTAGTGAAAGAATAAAATCTACATTTTCCATCTTAAAATAGAAATTTATTGATAGAAAAGGAAAACATGAATTGTAGGATTTAATATTCAATAGGAAACAAGTAATGAGTTCAGAGTATCAAGAGTTATAAAAATGTTCGTACTAGTAACTGTTTAGAAATAGTTTATGGGTACGTATATACGTATATATGAGCGCTGGGGTAAGAGTACTTTTAAAGTATTCGCTCAGTCCTTAATTGTTTGATTATCAAGTATGAGATGAGGCATATGGGAATGTTGAGAATGGAGAAGAATTAAAATGAATCAGTACACGAGAAAGAGAGTGAATGAGGACGCATGTGCGACGCGACCTCATCCGGTTTCAAATCATTCTTTCAGCACGAGGTCAAGCATATATCAAATTTGGCAAAACCAGGACTTCAAAGGTCATTTTAAATCTTTGTAAAACAGAAGAACATCTTGCTTTTAATTGTTAAATTCCTATTCACGACACATTAACAGACATATTTATATAAACGAATCCAGCTCATTGCAGTTGTTTTAAAATTTGGATTATATATAACTACTTACACTTTTTATTTTAATCCTTCCTAATAAGTTACACATTCAAAATCTAGCATTTTTTTACGTTAGCGGTGTTATTTCGTTGATATTAACATTTTATTGCATTTTTGTAAGATAAAATAACACACTGATTTACAAATTTGAGCAAAAATTAAATACATTTATTCATGCATTTATGACTTATTCCCATAGTATTTATATCATTAATTTGTAAACTATTATTTGTAGAAAATCTTTAAAAAAAACATTTTACATCAGTTATACTTCATTTATTTTATTCATTCATTTATTGAAATTTCGAGACATTAATATGTGATCACAAATTTTGTATTATTAGTTAAATGCAAGAACCCACGAATAATTTTCGTTTTTTTTCAAACATTCACTGTTTTCGTGAAAATCTGCCATTAACATTAAAAAAAATTTCCGTGAAACTGTGGCATTATGTAATAAGGTTTTATTTAAATGGTTTCAACAAATAATACTTATTAAATACATTACTGTCTTGAAACGTTAATAATGAATTTTTTCAAGAATTGTTTTCATTTTAAATATTAAAAATTATACATCTTCTTATCTTTTAAACATTCTGAAACATATTGATAGCGTTAGGTTAGGGATTTATTAAGTTCAAACTACATTTACAAATCAAATATTGAAAAGCATATTACAAATAATAATGCCCATTTTTTAAAAATAGATAAGTTTTTTCTATGCATAAAGGTGCCCTTTTTAAAATTACGTTTGACAGTAAACCAGGTTATCAGAAAATAAGAGTGATGACTATAAATATAAGTAAAGTCAACATTCTTAAAAGTAGAATACGGAGAATATTTCCCAACACCTATTATGATTACTGAGTACCATGAAATTACATAAGATAGCGTTCGCCACCCATTATGCTTTAACAGATAAGGACTGGGTAGGACAACGATAAAGGTCTGAACACCATATCAAACATCTCATCGATCATGATTAGCATAAACAGGTTCGTAATCAGAGCTACTCTTTGTTCTTATAATCCATTTATGCGTTATGTTAAATTCAATTAAAAATATTTTTCAAATTCAATTGTTTATACGAAAAATCATCTAATTTACGTTAAATAATATTTCCGAAAACCTTTTCTAGAAATTTCTGAAAGATTTAAAACAAAGAAATTCTTTTGGATGAAAGATGACAAAAACGGCACTAATAATCGATTTTAGCAAAATGAAATAAACAATCTCTCATAATATATGTTTGAAATATTAACACATAAAAAAGTGATGGCTAATTAATAGTATGTTTAATCACTTGTTTTTTAAAATAAAGCTTAAATATAAGCATTAAACACTGTTTGTTTTGACTAAACAGTACAGATTTTTTTCAAAATGCTATATGTTTGATACAAGGCTCGTTTGCAAAATCCATTTAAGCAAGAATTTGTGTTTGCTTAATAAGTGACTTTCTATTAAGGAAGACACGAGTAAAATTTGTAAGAATTTCTAATAAGCCATAAACGTATGCTGTACTTGATATTTCCACCTAACAAAAAATTAATTGCTCTTACCGTAAGTCATCTTTTTTGTTATCTTACAGTAAAAGTATTACGCCTAATAATTTTTTCTATATTTGGTTCATAAATCGCTGTTTGTTTTTATTTAAATTATTTTAGTTAGAAGTGTTTTAATCATAGTACTGACTAAAAATTTGGAATCATGAAATTTTTATTTGTTTTACTCTTTATTTTACTCTTTATTTTTTGTGTTTTGTGTTGATCTTTGTGTAAATATATATGTGTGTTTCTGTGTGAATGTTGTGAATTTTAACTGCAGATGTTGTTAGTGTCTAATAATATTAAACACATATACATACTGTGTCAATTAATTTTCATGGTTCACTTTTCCAATTTAAAAATAGTTTTTCCCAAATAAAAAGAAAAATTCCTCAGATATTATCCAACCTCAGATTTTGGAATGTAGTACAGGAATAATGTCTATATGTGTCTGTGTGTGTGTGTGTGTGTGTGTGTGTGTGTGTGTGTGTGTGTGTGTGTGTTTATGTGTGCGTGTGGGTGTGTGTGTTTGCGTGCGTGTCTGTTTTCTTGCGTGTCTGTTTCCTTGCGTATCTGTGAACATTCAAGTGCTCATCGTTTATAGTTCATTAAAAAAATATATTATTATTGGTGCTTTCTAAGAAATTAAAGTCTTTAAGACATAATATATCAAAATTAAAAACAATAAAACATGACATCCACAAATAGTTTAAATTCATCGGTTTAGATGTTTGTCTTTCAATTTACATGTTGAAGTAATGTGATCGACATATTTATAATTGTTTTTGTGACATTTTGGAGGAAATGTAGAGTAGATTTCCCAAATCATTTAGGATGCATTATCAAATTAATAATAATAAACGGATACAGAGTTACTCTTGAGAATAGGGTTTACCGAGGGAAGTATGCTATATATTTATTTCGCTATTGCAAGAATGCTTTACTCAAAGAAGATAATTCGTGCGCTCGTGTAAAACACACGGTGCCACGTCCCATCGGTTGATGTATCTATTGAGAATGGGGTTTACTTCGAGATGTATGCTATATATTCATTTCGCTTTTGCAAGACTGCTTTACTCAACCACGATATTTCGTTTGCCCACGTAAAATACATGGTGTCACGTCCCATCGCTTGATGTTAATATTGAGAATGTGGTTTACCTAGAGAAATATGTTACATATTTATTTCGCTATTGCAAGAAAGCTTTACTCAACCAAGATTATTCCTGTGCTAGTTTAAAATGCGCGGTGCCATGTCCCATCGGTTGATGTTACTATTGAGAATTGAGTTGACCTACAGAAGGATACTATATATTTATTTTGCTATTGAAATGAAGCTTTACTCAACCAAGATAAGTCATGTGCTAGTGGAAAATACGCGGTGCCAAGTCCAATCGGTTGATTCAAACAGTGTTTAATAATAGTTCGGAGGAATATTACAAGGTTAAAATTCTTCCAGTAGTTCCCACCGAAATTATAAACAAGTCAAATGTACCTGAATACGTATACCTACAAGTTTTGTGGATGGTAATATTAATTGGATTTCCAAGTTCCAGAGTGGGTGTATAATTGCGCAAAAAAGTGTATAGGCATACACCAGCGCACGTACACACACACACACACACACACACACACACACACACACACACACACACACACACACATATATATATATATATATATATATATATATAGGCGCTGAACAATATTTAAATGTTGCATTCTTAATTATATAAAGGCGAAGCATTTTTCAAAGATTATATATAAAAGCGGTAATGTAAAAAGATTTCTCCTAAAACAAAAAAGCGAAGCGGATATCTTTTCCGGAAAAGTTTGTTTAAGACATGAACCTTGGCATTTGTTTAAGGATATATATATATATATATATATATATATATATATATATATATATATATATATTAAACATATGCTGTTAAATATAAGAGACAATGAATGTCTATTCTGTTTAATCATGAGCTTTTCTAAACGTCGTATTTTGGCTTTAATTTCAGTTGAAAATAAAGACAAGAATTCACCAACATTTGGTTAATTATTTATTGATTTGGTTCTATTAGAAAAGAGGGGACCTAAAGAGATCCCATCGCAATACCAATAATTTGGTATAAATATTGCCTAAGGGATCGTGAAAGGGTACTTGCGTTGCATGCTAATAATAGTTACATGTCATATTTATGATCAGAGTACGATTAAACAAAATTTCTCTGAAAAACATAAACATGTAGTTAATATCAGACAGAATTTGATCCTTTCTCGTACACACTGCTAGAGGAATCTGCAGATATTGGAGGTCATGTAAATCAAATCTAAACAACCGACACTCAATAAAATCACCTCTAAATCCGGACATAACATATTACATTGCATTTGACGACATGGTTTTGTCGTCATTTCGCGCTATCATGCGGTGTGACGTCATAAAACCGCATTGCAAATTTGAGGACTGCGTTTGTCATTTTTGGTAACTATTGCGGTTGCCAAGCGGGGTTTTATGTCAGAACAAAATCAAATCGTCGGTGATGGTGGATGTTATTGTATTTCAGTCTAAATAACCTCTCTGAAGATGGCTCATGTGAGCCGAAAGCTTAGATGCAAATCAATAAATAGTTATTCAAATGTTGGAGAATTTTTGTCTTTATTTTCAACTGATATTAAAGCCAAAATACGACGTTTAGAACGGCTAGTGTGCAAACATAATAGACATTCATTGTCTCTTATATTTAACAGCATATGTTTAGAAAATTATTTGCTGCCTCGATACACTATATATATATATATATATATATATATATATATATAAAGGCTGAAAGGCTGAATTGCATGCTATAAAAAGTTTACCGAAGAGATTTCCCATCTGCATTCTTTTTACTAGAAAACTTTTTACATTACCGCTTTTAAAATTCCGAATATTTCTTTATATGACCACTGATATCAACATTTCCATTACTATTAATCTTTCAGAAGGCTTGGCACTGAATGACTTAGATGAACGAATATTGTCCAGTGCGTTCAACGTGAATCGATCTCACAAATTGCGAGGCTTCTGAAAAATGCTTTATAAAATCAAACTCTCAAATAACTAATATAATCAATCTTTCAATGTGTGGATAGAATTTTATAGGAAATTGCGACACAGTGTGTCAAGTGTGTTAAAATCTGGAATGTATTTTTTCAGCACACGTGTGTAAATCATTTATAGATTTTTGAAGTATTTTGATGTATATTTAATGCAACTACTTTTTCTTTTTCACTTAGTAACTTTAATAAAGGAAGAATATCTTTTAAATTATAATTTTCATAATTAGGATTGAGACCTATTTGTTTAACTTTTTTTCTGTTTACATGCGAGTGTCTATGTTTTCCTTATTGGAGAGACGAGTGCAACTAAAACCTAAAGGAAATGTTTGGTAAAATTTTGTTGACATCCCATTCCTCTTGGCTATTTGCCGCTTCTTCTTTCTCTTATCTGGCGGTTCGTCAGCTCTTCACTTGTTTGTATAACCACCTCCTACATTGCTTGAGGTTCATTAATAATGCTAACGTCAGACTATCATTGACATTCTCCAATAATATACCGCTTCCATTAAAATGAAATGTTGATGAACAAGCAGTTAAAACTCGTCAGGAAGATAGATTAACTATAAGTTGCCAAAAACATTATCGATTGACAAATATAAATTTGCCGAGAGATTAGAAGAGAAATTAAAATTCATTCAATTTTCTTTGTTTCTGCGGAGATGAAATTTATATTCTGTCCGTAGAAACCACAAGTATTCTTTGTTATTTTCTGTTAAAGTTTAATCGAGAGGAAAGCAATGAGTATGGCGATTCGGAGGAAAAAATAATGATATATTCATGTGTGGTTATAAATACAATAATTGATTAGTTAGCATTGTTATTGTTATTGAATAATCTTCAATTTTGTCTGCAATGAATTAAAAATTATGGGATACAATATATTTCAAACATTTTATATTTGAATTATCCTAAGATTAACATGATTAAGACTGAGGTAATTAAGGTCGTTATTGTAGCTATAATATATCATATATTTATAATATATAATATATTTATAATATATAATATATTTATAATATATAATATATTTATAATATATAATATATTTATAATATATAATATATTTATAATATATAATACATTTATAAAATATATGATACATTTATAATATATAATATATTTATAATATATAATATATTTATAATATATAATATATTTATAATATATAATATATTTATGTATGAAATGAAAACATAATTGACTGAAAAGATGTTTTACAGGAATGTGGTTTTATAGAAAATAATGAATATGGGGGTTAATAAAAGAAAAATAATTTCTGAAATTTTAATAGCTAGAGAAGAATTAATTTTCTCTCATTCTTTCCGATTATTTTCAACTCAATATGACATATTTTTCCTTAAAAAGAATACTTATATAAATAGATTTACAGAATGTGGTCGAAGTGAGAGTAACAAGCAAAATATTTCTCGAAGGGACAAATGTAGAAGATTATAGGGATCTATGTGTATTGATTAAATGTGTAGGCAGGATATATTAATACAGATTAACAAGTTACAATATTTTA
Source organism: Ascarosepion bandense (assembly GCA_037127315.1). NCBI lineage: Eukaryota > Metazoa > Mollusca > Cephalopoda > Sepiida > Sepiidae > Ascarosepion > Ascarosepion bandense. The sequence goes on from JBBBDQ010000190.1 coordinate 3,438,703, forward strand.
TATTATTCTTTTAGAAAATACGCGGCTTATACAATTAATATCTTGTTTGAATTTTATGTAGAATATTTTTTAAATATTCATGCACACTAGCGTTGCTACGTGTAATATATACATGTATATATAGTCACACGCATACAAATCTGTTTCGGTGTATCACAGCTCATCAGTACAGTTAGATTCGATTGATTTTAACCCAGGATTGAAAGGCGATTAAAGTGGCGTCAGTCGGTAATTCTACATCTGAGCTATGGGTGCTCGGTAGAAGAAGGTAGGCTTTTTAGTATCTGTCTGTCTGTCTGTTTCTCTCTCTCTCTCTCTCTCTCTCTCTCTCTCTCTATATATATATATATATATATATATATATATATATATAAATCTATTAATATTTAAATTACTGAGCCAATTATGGAATAAAATACATTTCGAATTTCGAAAGCGTTGTATGATCATTTCTACATTAAATCCCTAGGAGAGATTTCACATATCATCGGCAACTTTCAAAACTCAAAATAAAATAAGATATAACCGGCGGAAGTTCAAAAATTTACCTCACAAAAAAAAAAAAAAAATAGATGGGTGTGATTAATAAGTAGATAGCAATAAATGTCTATTTTTAGATTTTGGACAACATTAGTTTTAGATTGAGTTGTAAGTGAAAAATTGAAAAGTTTGGCTTTGTCTAGCTCTAAAATAGAGGAAGGAGAAGTAAAGGAAGGAATATTTATGACAAAAATAAGGTACATGAATTCATCAAAAAACTAAATAAAACCTACCGTGGAAAATAAAACATAGATTGTTAATGTGAAACTCGACAAAACTACAAGAATTAAATAACGGATATAGTTAGCTGCCGCGGAAAGAACTGCGGATACAGGACAGAGGCAGGAATATGCAATATAATTTTCAGAAAATGATGGTTATCAGTGAAAATATTAATAATTTAAAAAAAAACTATAAATATCGCTGGTATATACCGCATCATAAATCACTGAACGCACTGGTAGATGACCCTAATATATTTATCTTACATTATATCAATCTGATCAGAAGTAAAATACAGTAAAATTGAGCTGCTCACACAAATATCGACGATCAAACTTAGAATCTGCACTTATATAAACGTTTACCTCAAAGAAATAGTAGTACAGTGAGCTATATCAGCTCTAAAGAAAAAAATACGAAAATGACATCAGATCGAAGTGAGATAATTTACAATCCAACAAGCGCTCACAGATTCAATGGAAAAAGTGAAACACCTTCTGATGAGATAATATGTTACCTCTTTCCTGAAAAAAATTATCCGCATTTTACTTACACATTGGACTGTATTTAATTCCAAGTAAAATAAAATATGAAGCACACGCGCGCGCACACACACACAAACACACACACACGCACGCACATAAGTTTTGTCATTGGCAGCCACAATCTGACCAATAAAATATACGCTAATAATACAGTAATGGGAGCAGATACAGCAAAGAAACTACAGGACATCCTTCAAAAATAGCTAAAAAAAAAGAAAGAAAACTCAATGCATTGTCGTCAGTAAATAAAAGAACTCCAAAATATCAATTGCAGGACGATGTATAAAAATCAATTTAAATACATAAAGTTTTCTCACAGAAGACGGAAATATCGAAACTCAGATACGAAGAAGTATTGGCTTGTCCAAGGACGCATTCCAAACGCTAAGCTGGGTATTGACAGACAGGTGTATTTCCTTGGAAGCAAAGAAAATGTACTGGGTTGTTAAGTGATGTCTGTCCTTCATTATGGCAGAGAATGATTGACAATCTCATCAAAGAAGAAAGAATGATTGATGGAGGCGAAACATGTTTCTACACAAGGATGCTGTGGATACCAATAACTGAACATACCAGCAACGACGAGAATTTGAGGATGTAAAAGAAAATCGTACTTAAAATAGACATCGTTAAAAGAGAACTGAAGAACTTTTCAAAAATGAGAAAGGACGGCTAGAAGAAGGTGATATTCACAGGGCAGATAGAGGACAGGCAAGACAGAGGGAAAGCAATGCTTGATGTAATAGATGTTCAATAGCAAATGGATAGCAGAGTAGAGATTGGGAGCAGTAACAAGAGAAAGTTTTTTAACACTTACAAGGGATAGGGATATTTGAAATATAATAATCACCTAGGACCTAAAGATTTATACAAGAAGAAGAAGAAGAAGAAGAAGAAGAAGAAGAAGAAGATGTCGATGTTGTCACCTCTATGAGCAGGAATTTGTAATATTTGTAACGAATATTACAGTTGTCGAATATGTCTCTTACGCTGCTCGCACTATAACATCTATTCTGGTGAAATACAATAATCTGGTAGCGTTCTTACATGTACACCCTTGTGCAAATTAATTGAAACAAAACTAATGTCCTCCAAAGATAATTCACATTTTCTACAATCCGGTATAGGTCATAACTTGGCGTTGTTTTTCTCTCTTCGGAATGAATGTTCCAGTTTGTTTATTGCCTTCATTTCACGACTGATAGTTGAAGAGCTGACACCTACAATAGGCAATATCTCCCTGAAAGACTGCCAGTGTGGTCTTACAGTTTTACAATTTCTATAATCTACTTTGGAATAACGTCTAATGCAGACAATGGCCGTATGACATTTGACAGTCGAGACAATAGTGCCTGGGAGTGATAAAAATCTGATGAATTCACGAATGACGCAATATTTTTCAAGTCCAAGCAAATTTCATGCTATACCACGAAAATAGATTAATATCACTGAATACCTCTCCAAATAAACTAATCTGACAAAAACGAAGAATTATATTGCACCGTCAATAAGGTGGGTTTAAAATTTACCGTATCTTGAAAGAAAGGAAACTAGAGCACTTGTTTCAATTAATTTGCACAAAGGTGTATCGCAGACATTTATTTCCTCACGGAAGTAACATTTCCTGTACAAGAAAGATTTAAGGCAAAATATCGACTGAAATCAGTTTAATAAACAATTAGTTATTTTTAATGATATAATTCACTTCACATTCATTAACGAAATTTTCTTAGCACATTTCGTTTCTATATATTTACTTTTCCCTGTAGTTCAGCAAGAAAAAGCACATGAAGTATTTATTTTCTTTCTGTTAGTGCTTCTATGCTTGACTCTCCTCGTTATTTGAACTCAACAGCATAATTTTTTTATAGGTTCAAGCACGGATATTATTTAAGGCATTATCGGTCAAATGATTGTTGACCAGGGGAAAATGTGCAATTAGGTGAATAGATGGCTGCAGGCGAGACAGACATCGCGAAACATTAGGCAATATTTTTCGAATAATCAATGATGTATGTTGTTGTTCTGTCCGTTTAGATATTGGACCATTTATAAATAGGGGTAAACGTACAATATTATGTGTTAGTTTATACATATATATATATATATATATATATATATATATGTGTGTGTGTGTGTGTGTGTGTGTGTGTGTGTGTGTGTGTGTGCGCGCGTGTGTGTGTGGATGTAAACAGTTAAAGCAATAAATTGAAGCATCAATAATAAAAAAGATAGAAGGCAACACTTAATAATAAGAAAAAAGGAAGAGAGCCTCAAAGCGGTGAACGTGTTGGGAAAAACTCAAAACTTTGTATATATATATATATATATATATATATATATATATATATATATATATATATATAGTTAGTTAGTTAGTTAGTTAGAAAAATTAACTTAATAAAGGACTGTTATTCCAAGCTTTATGTCAATAAAAGTATGAGAAAAATATAAGAGGAAATAATAGATAATTTGAACCCAGTTCTGTGCCTGTCTTTTTTTATAAAACATAAATAAAAATGCATTGATACACAATATACTGTTGCACACATACACACACACGCAAACAGACACACACCCACGTAAACACGCAAAAACACACACGCACACACATTGTAATTTTAGAGATATGGGTTAGGAGAGATAGCTTAGTTTAAGACTGGTTCCTTATTCATTTTGTCTGGATGCGGTAGAAGTGGCGTCGTTGTTAGTGAGACCGATATAAGTGAAAGTGTGTTCGGAGATTTAGAATGGTCTAGTCATCCATTTGTGGTGGTAGACGTGCTGCTATTGGGTTAAGAGAAAGGTGTCGGTTAGCTTAGGATTGGGCAGGTCGCTTTTTCGTTTAGTTTAGGTATTTTATATTGGGATATTTTTTTTGGTTTGAAGAAGTGTCGATAGTTTTTATTTTACTACTATTTACAGGTAGATAGAATTACTGTTGGTGTGGTCTATGATTTCTTACTTTTATTTCTACGTTTTTTCTTTTATTTATTTAGAGGGTTTATTATGTGTATTTATTGCATTTTTTGTGGGATCGTGTGGATAAGGTGTTTTTTTTTTTTTTGGTTTATTTAAATTTTAACGAGAAATATTTGCGATGTTTGTATAATACTGCTAATTCGTCTCTACGGTTTAATAGTTCGCTACTGTTGGGCTACTTTAGAATGTGTAGCTTTTCACTTAAACGTAAATGGCAGATGTCGTTAAGAGAGTTGGAAGACCTAGTTTTTTCTAGGATTTTCCATTTACTTTGGGTTTCTGTTTTGAATCCTTTAGCTTCCAAAAATATGCAGAAAGGGATGTTTGTTTTCGATATAAGTTGTTTTTTAATGAAATTAAATGCATGTACTAGCGCTGCGTAAAGGTGTTCTTTGTAGATCCGATATACGCTTTATTTATAGTGGGATTTTCTATTGATGTTATGTTGCATTGATAGATTATTGAGTTTATTTTAGATTTATTCTGTAGTGGGCAGTTGTTGGAGTTTCTACAATTACATAGGTGTTTGTTGTTGTCTTTATTATTTTGGTAGTTAATTTTATTTTGATCTACGTGTTGATTTAGGATATATTTCTTATGGTTTGTTATGATTTTTTCTAGTTTGTTTTTGCAACTATAGCTTAGTTTAAGTATATTTTGGTTGAAGATTTTACTAAGAGGGTTATTGGAGGGGAAGTTTATTTTAATTAAATTGAGGAACTTCTGTCCTAACTTGGTGTTTATAATTTGGTTGAAAGGAGGTGTGTACAAAATGATTTTTCTATTTCTATTATTCCTGTTATGGTTATACTTTTGTTATATACTGGATGTTTTGGTTTTTGAAGCCGCTTTTTTAAGGACTTCTTATAGAGACTTTTGTGTTTGTTAAATATTTCTTCACTGGATGAGTTTGTACTAATTCTATATTCTATAGAGGAGGGTATATGTTTGATTATACTTGAGAGGTTGATCTGAGTTTGGGTGGATGTATAGTGGGTATTCTCTGGGTTTTATGTATGGTTGGTAATAATTATTAACTAAATCAAGTGTTACATCGAGGAAGTTTACTACTTTTAAATTTCTGTTGACTATTACTTTTATGTTTAAAATTTTAAATTCACTGTGGATAAGATTTCTAATTTTGACTGTTATACAAATATAACCCTTTCCGTTTTTGTATATATTTTGTGTATTTTACAATATAACGCTCTACGTTGTAGCGAGCACTCTTTCTAAAAGTAAATGCATGATCAGCAGGTAAAAAACTTACGAGTTCCACAACTTTGTAACAGTATTGCCATATATATATATATATATATATATATATATATATATATAAGAAAAAACACATCACATTTAAATTGGTCCTAAACTAGAATTTGTTTCGACCTAAGAATATAAACAATATTAGCTATAATGATATTCTTTGGTTAAAGTTTCTAAGTACTTTCCAAAATTAAAAAGAATCCAACTAAAATGATCAGAATAGAGATTTTTATTATTAGCTTATTAGGGTAATAAATGTTAAGGTAGAGATATGTATATGTATATGTATGTGTGTGTGTGTGTGTGTGTGTATGCATAATGTGTATATATATATATATATATATATATATATATATATATTATTCTTATTCTTATCTATATATATGAAAGAAAAAATACTTCAGACAACAGTGATTAATTTAAAGTAACTTATAGTGTTTGAATACCTTATAAATACATACAAGATGAAAAAATTCTAAATTTTACATACATAATAGATTGTTTCTCAATGATCCCAATAATAAATATAGTAAATGCATAATATACTAAATTTAACAGATCGAACATATTACATAATATTTCATCTCCATCACCTAGGGTTTTAGATGTGTATTTTTTATAAGTTTAAATAATTCTTTTTAATATTATATCACTAAAAGCAAAAAAAAAAGTGATTACATATACTGTCTTTTTTAACTTTTTACCACAAAGAAGGCGGTATAGCCACTGATGCTCATTGGTTTACGTAAGAGAGTAAGATTATCAACAGGAAGATAAATAACAGAAAGACGAATCTGTTCGGGGGTCGGATAAATGGAAATGTAAGTTTGTGAATACATGGGTGATAACTGTTGATAAGTTGTATAAAAAAACTAGACTAAATTGGATAAAAGATAGGAAATGACATTGCATTTAAATTACTAGAGGCTGTAGATGTGATAAAATCAAGTAGACGGAAGTGAGTTCCACCGGCGTGAAATGCGAGAAAAAAGGTATTTATGTAAAATTTTTGTCTGCATTTGATTGATTTAACTGAAAAAGGAATGGGCAACAGTAAACTAAATTCGTCGATGTAGAAGTCATGAAACTATTTGTAGAATAGAAAGAAGGAAGCGACATTCCACCGGCAAGAAAGTGGGTGGAGTCGAGCTGCCGGGTAACATAAAAGATTCTTCTTTGGTGCCTCTGAAGAAAACTAAGATAAAGCGCAGAGTCGCACGACCAGATGCTACAACTGTATTCTAAACACGATGGGATGGTTTGTTTTCTGACAAGAAAAATATCAAGTATGTATATGTAAGTTCATTTGTCGTATGAATGTTCTATCACGCAAAATTTAAAAACAGATTTCAGTTCACCTTCAACGTAAATGTAATTACTCGTGGACAACACCAATATACTAAAACTCGAAAATTATAAAAAAAAATTAAAATTCTCGAGGCCATCTTTTAAGAAACATCTAAATAGCACTAACGAGGTTAGTTGTAAGTAGTAAAAACGAATTTGAACAACGTCAAAAACATTTTGATTTTTTGCCATCATTGGTTACACTGGGACGCTAACAAAGAAACACCATAGACGCAACTGATAAGTTGAGAACTCTAAAATATTTATAATAGAACTAGTTCCCTCGTGTTTACAGAATCATAGTCACTTCGACCACAATTACAATAAGTCCGTTTTCACATTCATACATGACGATGCTCACAGAGAAGATTTAATTGTCATCGGTTAAAAAATACTTCTCCTTTAATTTCCAATTACAATCAAGAAGCTAGTTATGTATCAATCAAAGAAATATGCTTGAGTGAAGATATGGTAATATGCTGATATATATATATATTTCAATATGTTGGAAGGAAATTACTGGAAAGTAATTGAAAAATGACGTTAAGCGAGCTGAGTGTATACTGCTCCACATTCCAATGACATTTCCATCAAGCCTCTCTACGGCATATGTTATAATTGAATTTCATTTAATATCTTCTTCTTGAATTCATATTTAAGTTAATTTGAGGTTGTCAGTAGAGAATGTGCACCGTTTTGGGACCATCATCTTAATGATCTCAATTGCAACCCGACCCCACTCACTGATGTGAGTACCTACTATAATGATGTATTATTTTTTGTAGATATACTAGTTCAAATGTCTAAAAGCGAAATTAGATTTACGAAAAAAAAGTCAAACCTCGCGTTCTGAGAATGTTACATGAACATCAATAAACATTCAGAATCAGTCATGTCATGCCATCCTGTTCGCAGAAACGCTTCATGGAATTTTTTTTTCATATCTCTATAGAATTATTTTGAGTTATTTCTGTTAGGCATTTTATACTTTTGACCCTATTACGCCTTTTAATTTATTTTGGCGCAGAAATTTTTAGATAGTTCTGGTAACGAAACCTCTTGTTTTAATCCACACTCTCTTATATTTACATTACCAGCACTGATTTTAGGTTTTCCTATTTATTAGTTTAATAGCGTTGTGCCATCCGGCCTTTTTTATTATACTGTTTATTCAATCATCATGATTATATAGTTCAAGCTTGATAGAAAAACTATATCTGGTCGCAGACATTTACTTCATATTAATATAGGGTAAACGTTATGCAAATCCGGAAGATCTGAAGAAACCTCCCAAATGCACACCAGAAGTAAGGAGATTTTGTTCGGGTATAGATTAAAATTTGCTTTCTTGTTTGAAGAAACGTATATTTTGCTTTTGCAAAACAATTCTGGTTTAAATTAGATAAATCAGACATCAGATATTTCTTTATAACTTTGATTAACGCATTCTAGACACGTTGTGTCTCAAGTTATATATTCTAACAAAAGCTGTTTTACAGGAACTAAGAATATTTTATAATATTTGTGGATTTTCTTTACACAGGGGAGAAGTAAAATCGCTCACTTTCTTCCATTCAACAAGATTTTCTTAGATGATAACAGGTCATATGTGGAATTTTCAAAGTAATATATTTCTGCAGAGTGTCTTCCCAGTTTGTCTATTGGCCTTGTTGGGATGGCTGTACTCCTTTTTCGTGCTATTTGTTATGTTCTTCGTGCGTTACGTTTTCAATGACATGTTTTTGACGATTTTTACCATAATCTTTGACCACCATCGACTTTCCTTTGGTACTATCCCTTGTTTTTCTGTTTGAGTGTATCCAATGACTTTAAGGAAAGCTAGATTTTTTGGCACTTGTTATTGTCTCTCTGACCTTCCACTTTCTCCCTATTTTTAATATAGGTCTTAATGCTTTTTTCTTCTTTATCCTGGGAATCATCCAATATAATTTCAAGTCTGATATTTCCGGATTTATACTCCTTCTCAATTGATTAAAATGGCAAACTTAGGTTTGCTTGTTTGCAGAACAATGGAATGTTAGAAAAAACTGAAAGCAAACCCAAATAAGTTTGGACATATTTGTTTACTTTTCATTGAAATGACTCAATTGTACCCATTTCAAATTCGTATACAAATACAATCAAGTAGCACTGAAATTAGTACATGCTCTAAGCATCATATTTTGTAGTTTACTTGAAGAGAACAAAGATCTATATTATGTAGATCTTCTTTTATCTGGATGTTTCTTTCTTCTTCCTTCTTATAGGTTGATGTTTGATCATACCACAGACGTAAACTTTTAACTGTTTTTTCTGATACTGTAGTGATAATTAGATCACTTACTACAATATTTATGTTTTGATTCAATTATTCTTTTCTAAGAGAAAGATTTATGTATTTGTTTGGTTAAAATTTGAATCTTCACCAACTTATCAGTTCGTCTATCAAGCTTAATATGTTGCGAGCTAAATTTACTCTGAATGAGATGGTTTTAATTTCTTCTGTGAACGTCTTCACTTGTGGCATATGGCATCGTTCACAAAGTTCAACAACACCAACCTTGATGCTTGTAACCTTGATAACCAGCAGCATTGCTGAAATTAAAATAAGTGGTGACATGTACATTCCTTGCCAGGTCCAATTTCAAGTCTACTCAAGTTAGCCGTATAGTATTTTGTAGTAAACTTCATTAGGAAAACATCAAAATAATTTCCTATCATATATGATAGTTCCTCAGTTTTATCGTAAATTTTATTGATAACTGTATAATTTGTTCGGGTACTTATCCGTAGTCATTATCTAAATACAACTAAGTATTATCCAAAAATGTTCTTTTAATATTTGATTTTGAATGGCCTCAGAGATCATGATTCCATGCTCTAAGCAACCAGCTCTTCCTGGAACACTACTCTTTTGTATTGAAGCATAGATATACTCGTTATCAAGAAGGTATGCGTCAACCTCGATGCCAAAACTGCGAAAGATATATCTACATCTACACTCAGAAGTGAAATTGGCTGAAATTCACTGATTCCTTTGGAATTATTTTCTGTAGGTATGTAAATTCCATCAGCTATAATCCAGTGTTTGCTGATATTGTAAATTTCCCATGCTTACTTAAATTATATGTAAGTATTTAAAAAGTGTAGGACGTTTTTATATAGAAGGAAAGGTATTTAATTAAGGCCAGGTGTAGATTTATTCCTACTTTTGTTGACTATGCGTCTTATTTCTACGCGTATGTTGGGTTCACGTCAAACTTCACTCTAGAGACGGCTGGCCAAAATGAGTTGCTAATTTGATCTAGAGAAGTATGACGTTTGGGATCAGAGATTAAATGTTCGTCTACAACATTTTTCTCTATTTTAAGCCCATATGATCATGGCTGATAAAATGTTCCTCGTATATAAGTTTCCTTTAGGTAACGCTCTTTTTAACCAGCTACTTATGTAATGTTTGGCTAATGATGTAATCTACATACACCAATATTTCGTATCGGATGCTGATGGATATTTGATTCTTGGAGATTTGAGATGAGTCTCATCTTTTGATTCAACATCTTGGATAACCTCAGCATGTGATACTCATCCTAGCATTGGTTTTCTGATGTCTTATCTGCGTTGACAGTGCGCTGCTCCTGAACCGGTTTCAGCAAACATTAACCCATTTTTGTACGGTCAATCTTGGCTCAATTTTAGGACATTAATTTCCATGCATGGGTTGACCGTACTATTTTGGAAATTCATGATTTTTTTCTATTCCGAGTTCGTTGCCGATTATTTCGTTTGATCTCTTCATCCTTCCTTCCTTTCAGTGAATCCTGAGGCCATTTCCTTTTTTCCCTTTTTAGCAATGATGTAATAAACTCTTGGTTGCTGACATGGTGAGCTAATGAACTATAGGTTGCAGATTTTTTCCAGCGCCCCTCTCTTTCTAGATGTCTCCTAGTCCGTTCCTAACTGACATTCATTCTATTCTAGAAAGCCAACGAACAAGGCATGTGTTTGAAGAATAAATTATTTTAAAGTACCTGAAAATAAACTAAATTTTGCTGAATGTTTAATGCTTTTCATGCCAATGATATTTCAACCGAACCTCTTTATGGTACACTGAATTTCTTTCAATACTTTTTACTCGAATTTCCATTTAAATTAATTTAGGTTCATCTGGGGTGTATGTGCAAATTATCAACCAATGACACGTGCTTTAGAGAAGATATGCTCATATATATAATGCCTTATGTGAACTGAAAAGCTCAGACCTGAAAAAAAATCAACAATTACTGCGATTTCTTGTCGTCTGTTCATGAAAGCAGTATCAAGCTAATCACATCATACGACAGAATCTTACATAAAATAAATAGACAGAACTTGTCTATATTATTCAATGAAACCTGTATTAATGACAAAATGCTGCCAAAATACACACAATATATATATATATATATATATATATATATATATTTTATCAACCTTATATATTTAATTATTTCTTAACGCTTTATAATGTATGGGAATCTGGAATTTCAAAATACATAACAGGATATTTAAAATTTTTACATTTTCCATAGAAATAGTGGAGGATTTAATGAAGACAAACGGTATATTATTATAAAAAGATTCATACGGTTTTCTATAAAACATAACTTTATTTTCTAATCAGTGCATCATTTTTTTTTTTTTAGTAATATTCTTTTTCTGAAAACGATTCTTTATCCAAATTTTCTCATGGCCCAATGAGCAGATATCATCCCCACTGTTGCACCTCGTCTTTTATAATATAGTCCAGTGCACATTATGAACCTTGACAATTTTCCTTAATTTCCACACGTAGATAGCAAGATTGAAATGATTCTTGACGTGTTCTAATTTAAATGTAGACATATGATTATACCTATTTTTTTATTGCATCAGTTGGTCTAACTTATATTTTTTTTGGTCTTGTATATCAATCTTTTGTTTTGTAAATAACTTTTTTAGTTTTACAAAATCCATTATGATTATATTAAATATTATCGCTGCAGTTACATTTTTCATTAAAGATAATCCACTTAATAACGTTATTTGTGAATTTCCGTTTTGTTCTTTATGTAATCTTCTAATTCCCATGTAGAGCTGTACCTTAAATAAAAAGTATTAAATATCGTTAGTGCCTCAGTTATCTTCGGAAGTTTTTATTAAGCAGTTCAAAAAATTATTTTTCCTTAAATGTTTTATAAGGTAATTCAAGACAACCTGTATTATACTCCTTTAAGAAAGAGTATTATTCTAGTAGATGGATGTTTAGAATAATCCTGAGCAATATTTTTATTGGTATCGATCACGAATTCAAAGTCCAACCTCTTGAAGGTTTAAAAAGCACGTTTCTTATATTTTCATTTACGAGTCTCTCTTCTGGTCCAATCATCAGACCGTCACGTTATACAATGTAAAGTTTTCTATGTGAATTCTTCAGGTGACTTCATATGAAATAGGCACACCTTTCATTTCTAACATTGGCTCAATCAAAGAAACCCTGTGGTGCATCAAATCTCTCGTTTTTTAATCGATGCTTCGCCATTTTACAATATCGTAATATAAAGGCAATGCAAAAGTAGACTAAAATCTTCAGATTATATATTTATATATTCCTTAGCAAAATGCATTTCTCCAAGCAACTCTTGATATATTGACGGGTAGAAACTTTGATGATACATTATATGAAAACATTTGTTTCTTTATTATTAATTTTCTTCAACCAGAAAATACATTGTGTGTGCTCTTCCATTAGTTAGCTTTCTTAAAAATACTTGATAATGTCTTCATATTTTTCATGATTTATTTGTATATTTTACTAAATATGCTTTCGTTAGGTGGATTTATCGAAAATAGAAATTACCACAAAGTCATTATTTCGGTATTTTGCGTATGACATTGGATGTGATGTTTTTCGCATCTTTATTTATAATGTAGCCTTTATATGTAGAGTTTATAATAAATCAAAACAGTACTAAGAAGTTAAGGGTATCAATAGTTTTTAGTAGTTATTGTTTATATTTATGTATAATTGTTATAATTATTTGAGGATGATTTTAAGGTTATCGCTCAGGGTGAACTTTGAAAAGGAAGGAGTTGAGATAGAAAAATAGATAATAATAATAATGATCGCTTGACATTTGTCAGGGGACGTGTCATTTCAGTCTCGTGCGACAGGCGAACATGCTCTGTCTTTTATTTCATTTGTGGAGCTCGATACGATAACTTGAATATTCACTCCCTTATGACATTCTGTTCTTTTGTTGAACAACGAAGAAACTTCGCGTCAGCTCGCAAGGGGTGATTGAAAAAGATTGTTTCTGATAATCGAAGATTATTTGAATGTTGTTTTTAGATGTATCCTAGATTTCTATAGGTAGATAAACATTTCGCATCAAGGTGTGCAATTTTACGAGCTTTCTTTTGGATTCGCTTTTGCGTATGTGCTAAACAAAGTTTATAGATTAGAGTATTTTTTTCTAACAAAACTAATGAGTCGGTTCTTAGCGTTTAAATTTTTAATCTAGATCTTCTTTTAATATTAATATTCTATTTCATATTTTTTCTAATGTCGCCGGCCTAATTATTATTCTTTCCACAGGCTTGTTTTGCTACAGTAGACTAGGTTAAAGCTTTTAGCCAACGAAATGAAGTGCATCCAATTTCAAAATTTAACTATGTAATCCCATATCAACCAAATAGACACATTTTGGAATTAGTATGGAATACTTCTTCTTCTATTTGGTAGTTTCAGTGATTGGATTTTTATGGGTCTGGTCAAGTTATCAGCAATCACCTGATGCATATTTTGCCACTCCTTAAGCAATATTTGTTTAAGAGTTGCAAGTGACGAGATTAGAAGTTTGTTGCACATGTGATCTATAAGTTTCATATCAAACTTGTCAGTTGCTTGATTCCTTGGGATTCTTTTCAGAAATGCGATATTTTACCTGTCTGACATTGCGCCGAATATTCTTGTATATCTTATTGGTTTCAAATAGTGGGTCTTGCCCTTTCTCTAGTATTTGACAGTATTTAGGAACCATTGAACCACCCCTCAGCAAGAATAAACTTATGTTTCTCTCCGAAATATGCGACATCATTATTTCTATCCCTTTATGTCTTAATGTCAGCTGCACACATTAAATCTTTCATGTCTCATTTTGATATCTCTGAACAGAACCTGTCTCGAATTCGGGTATTGGCAGATTTTATATTTAACTGACTTAATTACAGATTGCTAAAATTCATAAAATTTTATCTCGATTACTCTCACCACGTCCGTAAGCCTCTGCCTCTCAAACTCTGAAATCAAGGGCTTCTTTCTTGAAACACTTCTTTTATAGCCTAGCCTTTTCAGAGACCTTTTGATTGCATATAGCGACGATTCCATGCTATTGGCATGGAAATATTGCTACATGCATAGTTCAGGTTCTGCAACCGTTTCTGATGACCTCCAGTTTTTAGCATTGTTTCGTTCGCTCAGGAATGTGCTTGGTTGTTCTTCACGAAAAAGACATATATTACATTTATTGAAAATATTATAAACCGTTTGATGACTAACATGAAAAAAAACTAGTATTTTCTCTATTCGACTTGACACACTGTTGCTATCCAATTATGTAAGCAGGGTGAAATTCACTATTTGTTTTTGCTTTTGCATACTTTCATTGAAAAATATAAGTCAACAAGCATACATAGATAAGTGCAGCTTGACACTAACACGTAATGACTGAAAAACAAAAAGAAGTGTCGTTATTAGAAAGCCAAAATTGCATTAATCTAGGTTAACTAAAAACTTATCATATTCAACTGTCTCCTTTTTCTTCAGGTGCCGTGTCACTTCAGGACTTAAGCCATCATGGACTTTCACTTAGCCTGTGTTCTGTCACTCTCAATATTTATCCCCTTGGTATCTCCCAAAAACACTGGTCTGTCATCAATATGTCCCGCCGTGCTTTTTTCTGTCTGTCTTTCTTTTTATCAATTCTTGAATATTAAATTCTCCAGGTCATTCTTCTTAGTTATCTGTCCAATAAACCTGATGTAACTCTTCCTGGCGTTAAATATGAGTTTTTTCTCATTTGCATTCTCTTAAACACTTCATGGTTACTCATGTGCTCAGTCAAATGTATCCTCAACATACTTCTGTAGAACAAAATTATTGCTGCTTCAACTTTGATGAGATCTTATAACATTCACGGCCATATAGAAGAACATATATTTTCTTGCAAGCTATTTTCTTTATTTGTTTCCATTGACATATTCCTGTCTCTCCTACCTCTCCAAAATACAAAATAAAAGAGAATTTGATATATCTGAAAGATCAGTGTAGAAAGCTGCTATTATATTAAGAAGTATGTTTTTCCTATTATTGATATCTTTTTTGTGTATGTGCGCGTGTGTTTGTATGTGTTCCGGAGGCTATCAAAACATAATATTAATGATGTTTTTCAAGTCTGGGCATTCCTACCTTATGGATAATGTTCTCAGAGTTAATTGTTGCCTGCTCAATATAAAATTATAACTTCCCGAGTTTCTCTTGGCTCCTTTCTGGATTTGAAGCAGAAGTTACACATACAATTATTACTCACATCTAGAATGAGATATTTGAAGCGTAGATATAGTAAAAAATAACATGAATTCTGAATATTATTAATCAAAACTTTGATGTTTCAACGCAACATGATATTAATTTCTATTGTTCTAGATAAACGCCAGCATGAAAAAAAGATCTGTAATAACTGATACTCGTGTATCAACAAACTTTGTAATTATTAATTTTTTTATTGTTCTTGTTTTTATTTGTTGCGTTTTACTTATTATTCTTGTCGTTATCCGTGTTATTGTTTTCTCTGCCATTTTCGTATAAATACTTAACACATGCTTTCATAGTTTATGGCTGTAATTCTAAATAGCAAAGCATGCTCATTGGTAACACTGTTTTCACGTCATCAGGAAGTATCTCATACACATCTGCCGCTGTAATCACTGTATAAACAAATATCCGCTAAAATAATGTATATATCGGCTCTATTTCATTTCCAATATTACCATTGCAATAATATATATTCGTATAGCGTCTAATTATTAGCTGTTCTCTTGTTTGTCTAGCTCAAGGATGTATTAGGGGAACACCCACAAAGAACATAAATCTCAACTGTATTACATTTGTCTGTAAGCTGATCTTGCCGAATAGCACGATGTGGGATTATAATTTCAAAGAAAAGTATAAAATGTGCAGTATCTTGCCCAAATACAAAAAATGGTATTCATTTTTGGGTGAAGTGTTATGCAGTTATATTTGAAGAGAATAAGTAAATGTTATATAATTTGAATTCGGATAAATTCAAGCTGAAAATACATAAAAATTGATGTAAAAATAAGAAATTTTCCTAACTTTTTATCTTCACTGACAAAATCAGAGATAGTCTTGTTAATATGAAATCGCATTTAAACATTCCCAACATTAACTTATTATTTTTATTTGCTTTAAAGAGCAAATGAAAAGTAGATTGAAAAATGGTGCCTGAAGTTGAATATTTGAAACTGAATTTCTCATCAAGTACAATTATTTCACTGAGGGATAATCTTCAGTTTTTACTGAAAGAACATTAAACTAAAAATATGATAAGAGCAGTGACTTTTTTAAAATAAATGACAGCATAGCTGTATTCATATTTCGTCACTGAGATCCTGTATAAATTTCAGAATATTGTTTGTATTTTTAAGAATAATAACTTCATATATGTCTCAAGAACCACTCATTCCACATATTTACTAAAGGATATTGATGTGAGCGAAATAGGGAGAGTTAATACGCTCGATTTATATTAGAAATCTAACAGTTAAATCCAAGCTTGAACACGAAATTATTTTTCAGTCAATCTCTCGAAGTATAAGAGTTTCACAAGAAATATTTGTTTTAGTGGAACTTACTTTTCACCAATATAACACTAAGGGAACGAGTGTGGTTCAATAGAGTGTACGCTGCATGGATAGTCATGATTTGAAGTTTAAAACTAGTAGAAGTGAGGAAAGTTTGCAATAGTAAGAGCGAAAGAGGAGCGTAAAATTAAAAGATGTTTTGTCTGGTGGGGAGAACGTTGTAAAGTGGAAAATATTTCATCAGCCAGAAAACCGTATAAACAATTTTGGACGATATCAAATCTGGAAAATGAGACCTGCGCAGCTCCAGTTAAACTATGTCATCATTACCCTAATTCTGGATGTCGTCGTGGTATAGTAGATATCGGCTCGGTACGAAAAATTGGGGAGCTGAGTTCGAATCCTAGTTGAATTCCCTACATTCACTTACGCGCAAATACCCTTGAGAAAGGTATTAAAGCGTTTATTCTCTTTAGTTATGAGTTAAATAACCGGACAGATTGGGTTATATAGTCTCGGCTGTAAACCAGTCTACTGTAGAAAATAATGACACTCTACTGCGGGATTCAGTCAGTTATATGGCTTTCGAGACATGATCGCCCAAGCGTGCATCATATATAACACCTGACTGTCTCTAATTCTATGCTGTTCTTGCTGTTGTAAATGTAGAGGATGGCTGTGAGAATATGTTATTTTCGAGAGCAGAAAACAAAACCTATATTTTTTCATCATCTTTAGCGATTTATTCTATATACGTATTCAAATTGAAGTCAAAGGTGAGATTAAATCCTAATAGACATTCAAAGCCTCCTTGAGAAAAGCACACGTTCATTAAGATAGCCAACATTTAACTTCTAATCAGGGAGGTTAGAGCATAACTATTTCGATTTGGGGGATATAGAATAAGACCACACATTTCACACTATACTGTGATTTTAGAAATATGTCACTGAGTGATCAGCTGCTAAACTCATCTACAACATTTCATTTTATAAAGAGATATAACCATTGCGTCTATTGAGTCTTGATGTAAAAATGGAATGTATAATTTATAATATATATTTACAGGATGTGATGGTAAAATTATAGCCATTATTTTTTCGCATGTGTGTTGGTTGTTTTTGAGATTGTCAACTGCACAAGATAGTAAGATCAGCTTCTGCACTGAAAAAAAACACAAAAATGTCTACCTAAAAAGCACCTACAAGTAGCTTATGAATAACACCATGAAGCTAAGCATCAACACAGCGCAAATCTTCTACGGATATGCCGTCCAGATCAGGTACATTTCCATATTAACTTGCTTTAAAGTCTTTTGAACTTTTTTAATCAATGTTCTGATATCACTTGAATAAAATCATTTTGTGCGAGACTGTTAATTACAAAGTCATCAACAATGAATGTCTTGCAAAAAAGTCAGTAAAATATTGATTTCGATGCATTTATAATATCCTCCTTTTGTTAATACTATATCCATGTTTCGAGTTTAAATGAAAGACAGATGAAGATTTAGGACAGAAACCTTTCTTATCAAATGATATAATATAATCGAGTACTTCTTATCAAAAGCTGCCTGAATTTTGCCGAAACTTTTAGACAACGATTTATTTTTCATTTGATAAAGATCACATTCCAAAAAAAATTTCGCATTTTAAAACGATTACAACCGAGAATTTGTTGGATTCACTAAAATACCTCTTGTGTGTTTCATGTCGCCATTTTAGCTGAGCATCAATTGTTACATTGTTTTCGTCATACTTGTCCTGATTATTTTTCTTTGTTCAATCCTAATATTTGTTCACTGGTATTATAAAACATGTCTTTAAAATTAATCCATGTACAATCTTCACACAAATTTGAATCACATAAATTAGAAACATTCATGCGTTTATATACACATAGTACATTTGCTCTCATTTTCTTCGAAGGCCTAATTTTAATTTTCTTCCAAACATTAGATGATCATTACCACTCTAAAACTCGCGTATTATTCTGATTATACAAATATCCCGCAGCTCACGTATACGACAAATAAAATAGTCAAAAATATAATTAATTTTCCAGCTAGGGTGTATCCAAGAGGCTTTATGAACCAATCTGTGCTGAAAGAAAATAATGCCAATTGCAAGTTCAAATAGATTACATAACCAAAGAAAACAAAAAATGTTGCTGTTCATTTTAACAATTATATATTTGCCAATAGTATCCCTGGTGTTACTATTTTTACCAAATCTGGCATCGAAATTACCAATCAAGACAATCTTATCGGTTCTAAATATTTTTGAACAATTTTCTATATCTTGTTAGAAAGCCATTATCCTTTTTCAGTATTGATAAGAGTGTGCGCATAGACGTTGATGATGACCATAAAAAGCTTATGTTGCAAAGCAAGCATCAAAAATATTGTACGGTCACTAATACCTTGAGACAGATCCTAATACTTTGGCAAATTACATCGTAAGAAGGAATTTATCCAACAGCATTTTTAATCAGATGGACTATGTCACTTAAACTTATATCTGAAGTGGTATCATTATCTATTTGATAACGGGCTAATTCCTT
The DNA here is from genome assembly GCA_037127315.1 of Ascarosepion bandense. Classification (NCBI taxonomy): domain Eukaryota; kingdom Metazoa; phylum Mollusca; class Cephalopoda; order Sepiida; family Sepiidae; genus Ascarosepion; species Ascarosepion bandense. Next base: position 3,458,070 of record JBBBDQ010000190.1, read on the forward strand.
AGTAATAACAGCTTTGTTGCCTTTCAGATCGATTTAAGGTGTGATGATCAAAAGAAGTTCTTACATTCTAATAACCCAAATTAATTTTTCAATTTTTTGTATAATATTTTTAGAATGCAACCATTTTGTATTTGACCTACACAAATAAACAACTGTCAGAAGCAGAAAAATTGAGCATCTAGAATGAAGAATAAACAATTTTAATGTCACCTTTTCTAGACCTCTCACAAAGGTGGTAGCTTGTATAAAATTTAAAAAGTTTTGCTCGGTCACACAAGACTTTACAATAATGAGTTGCTGTCCAGTCAACAAGTGATGATATTATGATATATTGAGATGCCTATGTGCACAGTGTTGATTGTGAACTTCTAGCTTGTTACATTTTGTAAATATCATTCCATTCACATCTCCGTAGGACACTGGGACTCGTGATTGTTGTTGATTCTACGTCCTTCTGCAGTAAACATATTACTCTTTCTTCCGCTAACCGCAAATACTCAACGACAAGCCGATAGTAAGATGATTGAACAAAGGAAAAGGCCACAGGTTTTTATATTAGTAAAGTAACCTAATGGACCACTCACTCCTAGTGGACATAGCGCGCGCCTGGACATCACTCGAAATATTTCTACTTCCACGATCAAATATTTCCCTACATTTCCATAGCTGTGACCCAGTCAGATGGTACCATCCTGATTCAAGTTAGATCTGAGAACAACAGCAATTAAAAGGTGTTTCTACGTTCCACAAACATCCAATCTCTAAATAAGAGACACTGGTTCCGGATGAAATTGATCGTCATTCGCAGAACACACACATATATGTGAGATGATTTTTTTTTCAATCATGTCACCTCAAGCAAGGCATTCTACTGCCACTATAGCGCAGCGGGTTACATAAAGCGATTGGGTATAGGAAATCTCAGAAGGACGGTGATAGAAGAGTTAGGATGTACATAGGGAGAGAGTTGGAAAGAATGGGTGTGAGTTAGATTTAGAGATGTCGATTGACCCTACATTTAAATTTCTGGAGGTTGTAGCCGTCGGGTAAACAAGCATGCGGAATGGAATTCTACCGGCGGGAAGTGCGAGAAAAGAAGCTATTGGAGTAGAAATTGCGGTTACATTTCATCGGTTTCACTGTAAAAGGGTGGGACCTAGTTGCCAATCTAGTATGTATCTCTTGCAAATTCACACCTGGGCGGGGGGGGGGCACCAGTGATTTAAGTTCATCAGAGTAGAAGACATGAAAGTATTTATAGAAGAGGAACAGGGAAGCCACGTCACGCCGGTGAGAGAGTGACTGCAGACGACAGCTAAGTCGGTATCAATCACATTACAGATTATTCGCTGTATTTTGTCAAGAACCCCGAGGAGAATAGCAGGGGCACCCGACCAGATGTAACAGCAGAATTCAAAAAACGGACGGTAGATTTATATAGGTGCAAGATAGATTCAGACGGAAAGAATTTCCTGTCACTGCACAGAGATCCGACTTTCATAGCAGCGGATTTAGCAATGGATTCGACGTAGTCATTGCACTTGAGGTCCGCTAAGACTGTCAGGCCAAGTAGGCGTAGTGTTTTACTCTCTGGAAGGCAAGCCTGTTCCATGCTAATGGGAGGGAGGTGCGGTCGTCTGTGGTGGTTAATTGAGAGCAGCTTCGTTTTGGAAGAATTGAATTTTACGAGCCACTTTTCAAGCTCAGCAGCGAGGTTCGCCTTGTCATCAACAACAGATTTTTTATCAAGGCGAGCGTAAACATTGCCTACGAGTGATCTTATGGCATCGGGGAGATCATTGATGTAAATTTGAAAGGGCGTAGGACCTAGGATAGAGCCTTTATAGGGTAGTTCTAGGAGGCATGTCTGTTTAATACTACTTTCAGTTTGTATACTTTTTTCATGTAAAGAAAATTATTAGATTTACAATTGTTCACTTGCAAAAAGAGCACAATACACTTATTTGCACTTAAGATTTATTATAAAAATTTTGCTTTAATATCTGCCCTCCTTAACTTAAAATTGTTAAATTTGTTAATGACTGTATGAGAAAAACACACACACACACACACGAATATATATATATTAATTTATTTTTATTTAGCTGTGAATATCATAGAAGAATCAGTATGTATATATTTTTTGTAGTATTTTCGCTTCGTATATTTTAATTCATAAAGAAGCTGTCGTAATTACATATATATATATATATATATATATATATATATATATATATTGTTTGTTTTCAATATAATGCCACCTGTACTGACGCTTGTTTTTTTTTTTTTAAATACGTGTAAAAACAGCACATATCATGATATGTTACAAAGCAAGACGACACAATGTGGAACCTAAATCACTAGGCCGTGGGCGGCATTCAAAGAAAAGAAATGCAATAAAATAAAAATACAAAACACATTTGTAGCCATCTATGAATAAATGTGTTCGTTTTTAAGAGTCTCTGCTATTCCGAACCGTTTGTGGCTTGTGCTTTTATGTATTGGTTATAACATTAAAGGATTTGTTTTTGCTTGCCCCGCAGTGCCATTAGCACCCTGTTTAAGTTCTTAGTCTTGCAATGTTAGTTTTAGAAAAGAAGAAAAATGTGCCGATCGATCGACAAAAATATGCACAGTCGAAATAGGATTGGTGGCCACATTAAAAGCTTTAGTTTTGTTACTTAATTTTATTTTCACATTATGGTGTTTTGTTCTTAATAACATATTTTCTGTTTGCGCCTATCTTATATCTGAAAGATGGTTGTTTCTTTTATTGTTATAGTACGTTTATTGTTTGCTGTGAGTGTCCTAAGCTGATATCATGAAGCTTGGGTGGATTTTATTGTCTGTTTCCCTGTTCTTTTATATTCGTTGTTATTTATATTCGTTGTCATGTTTTCTTTAGGTTTTGGTTTTTCCTTGCGATTTCTTTACTTTATCGCATTTGAAAACTTCCTGTGTTCAGTTTTCTTTTTACTGTCTAGTTTTTTCCGTACTTACAACAATTTTCATAGATTTGATTCTTCCGTTTTTACTTTCTGTCTTATTATTCCTCTTTTCACAGGTTCTATTTCGTTATTAATAATTCTTTTATGCTTTTAACTTCTTTTCGATTCGGTTATGTTTTACTCATATTTTATATATGTAGTTCTTCTGCTTGTATAACCTCAACTTTCCTCTCATTCATTTTATCTAACTACTGTTAGTCTTCTGAATTCTATCATTACTTTCTTTTCCTAAGAAATATCTCTTTATTTTATTTTCAAATTTACACGATTATTTCATATACTTCTTCTTAGTATTACTGCAATTCTTCCCCGGCCTTACTTTGATATTATACCAAAACTTATTTTCATTCTTTCTGCTTAGGTTTTCATTCCGCTACTTACAACATATAATTCTTACTTCGTCGTCTGTTTTTGTCTGGTCCGGTGTAAACCTTCTCCATTTCTGTTAGAGTATATTTTATATTTGCTTTCATTTTTAATTTTCCATTATTCTTTCTCACATTCAATAGATATGTCAACTTTTGCATATCTATTTTCATTAAATAATCACTTCGTCTTCTTAAGAAACATTAATATATCCACAATCACATTCTAAATTTTCTCGACTCTACATACTACAATAATTTGCATTAATCTATTTTTAAATTATATATTTGTATCGGTCATTAATGAGAACATACATGTCATATATTTTCCAAAGTTATTTTTCAAAAGCGAACAAAGTACGAATTGATTAAATCTAGTGGAATTTAATATTTTCAAAATATACGTATCCAGCCAATACATTCACACACTATACCTATGAAAAACTATAGAGATGTTGTGGATCTTCTTTTTTTTTTCGCAGTGGACTCTAATATTTGTGCTAAACTCGGTCCTAAGAGGTTCGACGTACAAAAATTTATGAACTGGTTATAATATGTATTAAACAGTGTAAACTTGCCAGGTCGCTGTATACTTTCGTATTCGACTAACTGTCGATTACTATCGTCTAACATCGACTGGCCGTCGTTCCTCTTACTACTTCGACGTAAATTAGATGGGAGAGTCTATTCATTATAGATTAGGTGTGTTCCACTATAATAAGGCAGAAAAATGACATTTTCACTACAGAGAAGAAAGCATTTATATTTGGTTCAAATATCCTTTCATATTAAGTATTGTTGCTCTGATGGATTTTATTCTAGATTGCACAAAGGTTTATTGATATACTTCATTTTTTATAGAGCCAAATATACCTGTTGGGCTGTCATTTACAATATGAATTTCGTTTCAAAATATTTCCAAAATCTTTAAGTTGATTTAACTCCGTCAGTATGCTAGGTAATACAAACACTTTCTTCATTTCTACTTTCAAAATATTGTCATATTTTAGGTGTGGATCTGCATGTTACTATATAGTGCAACAACAGTTCTTTCCGAATATGTTTGTGAATATGTTTCTTTTTAATATTTTGAAATAACATTCAAAGAGAAACCATATCGTCAAGTAAATTTAACACACTTATCCTACTACAGCCCGTTCTCCAGAAAATGCCACTTACGCGATCATGCTCAAATGGTGATAACAAGAAATATTCTGCATGAAAAGATCAATATTTTTGTATTCTATCAAATAAAATATTTTAATTAAACCATATATATTTTCAGTACTCTGATACACTAGTTATAAATGTTATTCTTATTCTATTATGCAGTCATGTAGTTATATTTTTCTGACTAAATTTCTGAAGTTTTTTTTAACATTGCAATTATAAATGAGTTTCATTCATGTAATATGTTATTATGTAGTAGGAGAAATATGTCAAATATATTTGTTAACAATATGCGTGGGAATCATCAACCTTAGAGTTTGCCAAGTCGTGGTGTCATACTCTATAGTGAATTTTTTTTCAGTTTCCTTATGAATATTTTATTTTATGATATCTCCGATTTCACTCTTTTTTCATTTTGTATCTATCAATTAAACTATGTTTTTTTAGAATGGAATACCAAATTATCTAAAATTTTATATTTAGTGCTCCTCTATTTAGCGAAAATAATGAACTATAACGATATAAATCGATTATCATTTTTTTAATTTAAATAATTTTTACATTATATATCTATCAATTTTTTTCCTATAAACATAATAAAACAAAAACATCAAAAACATATATATCACCACTATATACATAAAATGTTATATTTACACTAACGTCACTATAAGGAAATACGTAAATATATTAAAACCACACTTAACAATTTACAAAATAACAAAACCACTTTTCCAGCACAAAAAAATCTTTAAACTATGCCATCTAATGACTAAACAACGTTTCTTTATTTGTAATGACCACTTCTTGCGATACAGTTTTGTTTACCGTTGAAATCACCTGCCAGCGGCGTCTACGCTAGTATATTCTTAGAGTTTACAGAAATTGACCTATTCAAAAACATTATACAACCAAACCCTACGTCTGACAGAGGCATAGACGACTACTTACTATTATATCCACAAAATACTAATATCAGAACCTACAATTGAATTCTTCTTTGAGACTTAAACAAATAATACTCTTTTGTTCATAGATATGATATTACAAAAAAAAAAACAATTTTGATGTCTACAGGAATGCTGCGAAAAGAAACGAAATTTTCAGTTTCAGTTCAAACTACTATTCTAAAATTAAAGCTGATACAATTATAGGTTTCAGTTTAAGTGTATTAAGAATTTTCAGCACTCAATGTTTAGCCAATTATTAAACATACATAAAATACTGACAAACTTTCAATATCTCTATCATTTTTATTCACAACACCAAAAGAAAGTCACAGATATTACACATCCGCAAGAAAAAGAACATTATCAAATATAAAAAATAAACAGAACAGTAATAATTACTGTCCAGCAACTGTATAATATAGACAATCCAAGACAATTTATCTCGTCTAAACAACATACAAATAGTCACAACTTCGAAAAAAATGTTTATAGAGTCAGATCTAGAAAAACACTGTTCAGTAATAATTCAATGACAGGTATATATAAAAATATGCCAAATCTCTCTCTTAAAAAATTGGGAACAATGAAAAAAATTTTAAGAAGTAACTATAAACAAGTACTGCATAGCTATTAATTTAATTACTGCAATGATAATACACAGAAATAAATTCAACCACAATTTCGTACTAAATACGCCAGACTCATCAAAGAAGGAAAGAATTTACTAAGAAGGAAAGTTTTCGACAACCAAGTCATCAAATATTTAAAGATATTAGTCTAAGTCATGGGGTTTTCCCAATTTCACTTTTCTGTATCAAAACAATTCTCCCACATTAAAAATGCATAAAAATATATGAACTCCAAACAACCGGTTAATTTCAATCTTTTTTAACGTCTGACAATATATCTTTATTTTGAACATAAAAAAAATTAAAAAAATTATTCATACATGGATTATGAAAATTTTAAAATGTTTATTGTTTCTAGTTAAACAAATTAATATTTGCAGCATTTTTTCTAATAGTCAATGTTATTTCTTTATAGATACCTTATTTAAAATAAAATAATTTCAACTTTTGCCAAGACAAATTTCGTCACGGAACGAAAATCTTAAGCGAGGAATGTATTTTTCCTCTTGTTTTCCTTATTTTCATAGTTTTCTTTTATATTTAAAACATTTATTAGAAATATACTCAATAAACTTTAGATGCAATGTAAGAGCCTCAATTAAAAACAAACTAACTTCTATAGATTCTACACATGGTTGGTCAAAAACATACGGATATTCTAAATTAAATAACTATATTTATCTCGGATTTCAGCAGACATAATATTACTGTCTGTTGTAAATTTCTACTTATAAAATAAAACAAAAATTAAATATTTTTAACTGTTATTATGTGAAAGAATAAACATTCTCCGAGAAGGATGGCATATTAATGATATATACAAATTCATTTTCGTTATAATGCAGGGGCCTTGGTTATGCTTGTCAAATTGGCATCATGTCAAACACAGCCAAATTTTAATATATCAGAAGCTTGAAGTTTGGATGTCGAAATGTGGAAGGACAAATATTTCGTTTGTACATTAAAGTGACATTTTTATTAACAGAATAACAAATCTGTGAGAAGAAAAATGTTCGTATAAAAAATGCATAAAGTAGAATATTCCAGAGAAATTCTGAGTTCATTGTTGATAGTAGCAGAATGTGTGTACGTAAAATGAGTAAAAATGTTGCTAATAAAAGTATGTGTTCTTTTCCTTCTTATGGCCAGAGACAAAGTTAAGAAGAAAGTAATGAAGGAGATAGTAAATATCTAAGTCATTTGAAGTTTCTTTTTGATGTTGTTTTCTTTGATATTATGTGGGTGAATTTATTCTTTACATTGTATCGTGGTTCTTCAGGTTAACTCCAATCTCTGTCTCATTTGACCGCTCAAGCGACGTGGTTTAAATAGGGAAAAGTATTACGTGACTGGATTGAAACCACATACCCATTTCTTAGGTGTTAAGAAAAATTGGTTAGGGATATAGTTCAATATGCTATTTCCTATCCAATCAGAAGCTAGAATTTTAAATTTCACACTGACATGTGAAGATTGTGTTGGTCTGGGTTTTTCTGAAATGTTTTTAGTAGTTTTGAAACATTTTTGGGCGTGTGCAGTTCTTTTTATGGTTTCAGTAAATTGTTAGATGATATAGAATTTGCATCATATTATATAAGCCAAATTAAAATTGTAGCTCAATATTCTGTAGATACAAAAATATTAGCGAAATAAAATAAAATGTTTTTACAAGTAATTCACAGTGGAAAAAATAACAGAAAAAAAGTGTTTATGTTACGCGGTACTTCAGACAAAATGTTAAGTCGGAAGCTCTCATCAGACGTTGAAAGAGCGCGTATATATAGGGAATTTCATAAATGTTACTTCTGAAAACTATTTTGAGTAGAAGATATATACATCATGCGATGTTATCAACGAACACTCAGTCAATGAATTCAAAATGATGAATTATAATTTTCAATATATATATATATATATATATATATATATATATATATATATTAAAATGCAAGGAGTTGTTCTTCCAATGAGAGAAAGTGGGATATAAGAAAATGCACGTGATGCCGTGAAAGCTTTGTTTGAAGTGTAGTTTTATTGTTGCTATTATTATTAATATTACATTCTTTTTGTATGATACGTTAAGTGTCAACAATGGTATTTGTGTCACTACACGTGTTTCGAGTCTAAAGTTGACTCCCTTCAGGCAAATAATCTTGGGAGTTCACATTTGAAAATCCGTTTGTTTTTATGGAGTCGAAGATATCGTGTATAAATAGACAATCAAGTGGCAGTCTGTTAAGAGTTTTCATATGTATGCGTGTGTGTGTGCTTTTTTTCACACTCTCATGTTAAGTTTCTCTTGTAAACTTTGATGATTCTAAATTATTTTCCCTGACTTGCGAAATTTTATTTCAACTTTATATCACAAAATTATTTCAGCGATTTTGATTTAATTCTACACTACGTGTCAGATCTTCTTTTAAGGATACTATATGCATTTAGTGTGCGTGTGTGTTTTGCGTTTGAATTTCGTGTGTCTGAGTGTATGTCTTAGGTTTGCATGTGGTTTTCCTGAGGGAAGTTTCATATTTTATTATAAATGTTATTCCTGGACCATGAGTGTGTCGTAATCTGCATTATGGTAGATGCGCCTTACTCTGAATTTACGTCCACTGCATTCATATAAATATTTGGAGACGTACAATTTTCTTTATTGGCTAGATTTATGCTACTTCTCCGCAGAGCTAGTCTTTTATTCAGAGTTTTTGTCGAGCCCACGTTTATTTTTGCGCATTCAGAGCATTATATAGCATGAATTACGTTTTTAGAGTTGTAGCTCAGGTTTCTTTTTATTTCGATTGTAGACGTGTTTTCGAACTTGAAGTGTTTTCCTTCTCTTATTATGTTGCATACCCCACATGTATTTTGTTGCATTTTCTGAAAACTATGTGTTGTGCGTTGCTCAAATTTTGATGAGGTTAGAGTGTGATTTTAATGTTTTGGTTGTCGTTTGTTTTTAATTATGTTAACTGTCTTTATTATGTTGTTTATTTATCATTTTTGCCGAGTAATTCAATGTGTGTTTTTATCTTTGTGAATAATTCTGCGTTGCGTTTGTTGTGTGTGGAAAAGTATGATAAAATGTTTTCTTTTTTTCTTGTTTTTGTTTTTTGGATTCCAGAGTGATGCTAGTGTTTTTCTTCTGTTAGATAGAAACCCTTGTTTATTAAAGGAGTGGGGTATCCTCTTATTTATAGGGTTTTTCGTAGTCCTTTATTTTACGAAAGGTTTTGTCGGCTACTATTGTGCAAATTCATCGTTCTAATGAGTAGGGCTTAGATTTTAGACAAAATTTAGAGTGGTTAAATGTTGGTATTGTTAGGTGTCTGTTTGTTGCAGTATATATCTGTGATGATGACATTGTTTTTGGTTATATGGAAAATCTTTATAGCTATATTCTATCGTGAACTTTATTTTATGGTGCAACACTTGTAATAGATTGTGTAGTATGTTCATGTCTCCCCATGTTGATCACCAAAAGTAAAAAAAGACAGTTATCAAGATTGTTCTTCTATGATTTAGGGAATTCCTTGTATATGTTTTCCCCATATTCATGTCCTACTTGGTTGTACAGGCTTTCTTCTAAATATGCTAGTCTGAGTGCTGCATTTGAAACAATTTTGAATAATAAATGAGAAATCAAATATTGCAATCAGTGAGGTGATTATTTTAGATTCAACGGAAGTGACAAGAGAAAAAACAAAAAAACAACAAAACCCACGCAAACATATGACTTCTCTATGCTGCCCTCAATTTGATGTATGTATTTATACACTACACCTTGGCCATCTGAAAAGCAAACGGATCTCGATATGTGAAGTTACAAGTGTATTCGCTTGAAGAGTGTCAACTTTCACCAGTGCAGCTGCCATGTAAATATTTTTTACAAAAGACAGCGCGGATCCACATCACATCGTTGTGATACTAAGTCAAGAATCGATTCCATTGCAAATCCGTCTTTGGATTTTGTCGAGAACAACGAGATGAATAGCAGGGGTACATCAACAAATGCATTAACTGTATTCAATGCTAGGACAAATACTAAATTTATAAATAAACAAGATGGTGTTTGACGAGAAGGAAGGGCATATGGGACGAAACAGAGACTGAATCTTCGTAAAATTTGATGGAGCTATAATTAAGTGTAGTAATAATGAATTAGATAATATCCGACATATACACTTCTGTCAAGAAATATATTTAATCATCAGGACATAGAATATAAAAGGAGAAAGGGTAATGATTTTATAGAAACAATGAAAAAATATAATTCATTTTTTCTTCACCTTCTGCTTCATCCAACTTCGAAAAATTTCTTCCGGGAGACGTTTTTGCCAAAAAAAAAATATATATATATATATCTCTTTAAATCATTACTGATTAATTTCTGCTGGAAAAATATGGTCTACAGATTATAATTAGTATCAATAAGATACTAACTATTCCTATTACAATATATTTGGGGTTGTACAAGTTAAGTATTTATCTACACAATCTTCTCACTGCTCTATATTAAATTAAAAGAAATATATCGTAGTCAATTTTCTTCTGAATCATTTTTCGCATTCCCCGTGAGATTTCTCTATCAAAGCTGATGTTAAAGGCAAAAAACTACCTGTCAAGTAATGTCGTTGTATATATATATATATATATATATATATATATATATATATATATTTATATATATATCAGGTACACTAAATTAAGCATATACAGGAAATTAGCCACAACAGTTAAGAAATTTAATCCAGGAAACCGAATGTGGTAAAGATTTTCCATTCAGAAACGAAAAAAATTAAGAAGAAAAAAATTCTCGTAAGAAACGAAAAAATTCTAAGCTGACATCATATTCTATTGCATTATATAGATTGATCGACGATCTTCTTTTAGTTTTTCAATATATTTAGAAATATTGCACTAGGTGAAAATTGTGACAAAAGCAAATTTGAAATTTTTGAAGAACGAAGACATATAAAAGAATGTGGTTACAATGAAACAGCTCCTATGAATAAGTAAAAAAGATAACTGAAACATCTTGGGCACAAAATGATAAAATAAGTTTTATTGAATTTATCATAGCCTGGGGAATTTAAGTGAAAATAGTTACTGCTAAACAGCTATAAAATTCACTGAATAATTTTGAGCGATAACATGGCAAAATTTGAACAAATTGTAATAGATGTTTCTGTAGAAAGAAATATAAGTCGTTAATTATCCATGCAACTGATTTCCATTGAAATTTATGCAAGCTTTCTCTTCAAAGGGCCTTCCAGGAAATTGTCTTTATCGCGTCTAGTGTTTGTTATATCTGTTTCCAGTATTGAATGTAATTTTTTCTAACATTTTCTTTGATGTACTGTGGAATATCAACATATTTGTTATGCTATTATTTTTACTTAGAGTTACTGATACCATACTCTTCAATTGTTGCTGCTCTTGATATTCCTCCGGTGATATGCTTTATGTTGTTTTGCACAAGACTTTCTCTGTAATTATATAACTACAGTCATCTCGGTTCTAACAAATATGGGTTTGTAAAGCCACTCAGACTTCAAACGACTAAAACAGACTTTACTCGTATATTAGAAATGGGTTGTTTTCGTAGTAGGCTGACATGTATTAGCTAGAGCAACAAACTTAATGTTCTACAACGCAATGATCGTACTCACACTGAAAGATTATTGTACGTAAAATAAGACAATATAGAGACAGTACGTTTTGTGGTGGTGTAGATATCGGCTCGGAATGAAAGATCGTGAAGCCGAGTTAGAATACCAGTTGGATTCTTTGCATCTAATTACGCGCAAATAACCTTTGGAAAGGTCTCTTCTCTTAAGCTATGAGTTAAATAACTGGACAGATTGGGTTCTATAGCCTTAGTTCTCAACTAGACTACCACAGAAAATAATGGCAATCTAGTGCAAGATAATCTTCTGCCAATCAGCCATGTCTTTTTCTAGACATGATCTCCCAAGCAAGTATCACGTATGGCACTTAATTGACTGACTGATTAGTTTTTAAAAAAGTCATCGTTGAAACATGTTTCTCTATTAATAGTGAGCAACATGTTATCGTTGTCTATATATCTAAAATGAGATATTTTAATTATTTACACTATTTACATTGATCGAATTGTTGTCCTCATTTTTTTACTACATCATCCAAATAGGGGTGCTGCGTAAAACGGCCTAAACGTCGTGAATATAACGACAAATATGAGAACAATATTCCGAACAATGAAATATATATCATCATGTTATGTTATCACTGTAAAAACTTCCAAAATATTTAAGCTTTAAGTAGCTACGTATGTGTTGATTGTAAAAAAGAATAAATTAATCGATCAACCCTGTAAAGAGCAAAATCTTATTTTCTTCTATTGTTAATCATCGTATCGTGAAATAAATGTAAACACATTCCAAAGTTTCACTCAGTTCTTTTAATATATTTTTTATTATTCTGCGTTCAATCATCATTTCCTGGTATAGACAACTCTATTTATAGTCGTAAATATTAAAAAAAACATTTTAAAAATTTGGTCTATATCATTGACAAATACTGCTGTGTCATTGTCCTACGTAAGTCATACAAACTACCTTATGTTAATATTTATTTAACTTCTTTCCAAATGTTAATTATTTATCAACGCATCTCTTACGAGTTAAAGATATTATTGTATTAAATACTGGAAATGGTAAAAGTATTTGATATAATTAATTAAACATGACAGTAAACACACATATACGCGCAAAAACAATTATTCAGGAATACATACACAAAATTATTGACATATGAAATATGAAATATTAACCAATCAATGAGATGTAATAGACGCAAATTTCTGTTTATATGTAATATATTCTACAGAATTTTTTAATCTTAGTTTCAGTAACTCACGCATGAAAGATTTTGAAACATACTGGCATCGCAAAAAGAGAACGTCTTCAAATTTGTTTTGCCGTAACCTATACTAAATTTTAAGACTTTATATTGACAGGTTTTAACCTGCTTTTTTGGGCAAGATCATTCATGGATTATGATTTCCCTTGTGCACTAAAAAGACGAATTTAAGAACACTTAAATTACATGTTTTCGTTATCAGAAATAAGTAATATAATATATGAAGAAAGTATAATTTACCATTCTCAAAAATATGGACCCATATCAAATGCTGTCAGATATGACAAATATAAATGCTTTGTTTTTGCTCATGTTTAGATTGGTGAAACTCAGCTTTATTTTGTCATTCAAATATGAATTCTAAATATCGTTCAATGGAATAGGAGTAACGATTATGAAGATGTTCAGCGCAATGGTAGAACGGGGAGTTGGAATTCCGTAAGTTGGATAAGTTAACACAAATATCTGAGATGTTTCTATTTTAAATAGTCATATATAATTGCTAATTCATGGGCAATGCATTCAAATGATTGATTCATTTGTCTGTTTTTTCTTGCTTCTTGTGTTGTTTATAATGTTAACACACCGAGACAAGTTCGCATTCTATATGAAGTCATCACTTAAATGCGAAGAACCTTAAGAAATTTAACAATCCATCTCTTCTCCTTCCATCTATGGATTGAATAAGTGAACACGTTGGGTTCTCTTGCTTTGGTTGGCAACCAGTCTCCCGGATAAAAAATGTCGAATTTCTGCGGGAAAAAAAATTATGCTTAATTGATTATGGATTGATTGACCAAGTGTGTATCGCGTAGGGACTAATATTTTCCAGATTATTTTAGTCAAACAATATTTGTAAACATTAAGATTTGTTCGGTGGCTTTACTGAGTTAACCTATTTTTTCAGTCACTTCGGAGTTAACCTATGGCTATGGAGAGCATAACTGGATTCATATTCTCTCGCCAATGTATATGCACGTAAATGAATATAATGAATTCGACAGTAATTTGAACTTGGCTCTTCGATCACCAATTTCGAGTTGATATACATTACACCTACTGCACACACAATTATATAGCACTTGTCATTCCCAAGCAGTTACCCATCTACGTATTGAGTTGGTTGCTTAATCTTGGTGAATCTCTCTTTTTACCGGTGTATTAACATAAAAAACATCGTACATTGGTAAAGTGCTAAATGTAAAGATTCGTTTTTATTTCATGAATATTGGAAATATGCAGAAAGTGTAATTATACACTTGACAAAATAGGTTCAGTTATAAATAATTATTTTCAATGTAGAATTCTTAAGTGCAGTACAAGATGTGCGCTATTTCTCATAATTTTAAATTTTAAATCGGAAGATCAAACTGAAATTATTATGCTGACAGTTTTTTTTCGCACTGATCGTCTAGGGTATCTTATTCCAGCTTATCGCGTTCCACTCAACATTGTCTTTAAAGCATTTAAATGCAATGCTAACCGTTATCTAGTCTTATCAATTCATTCAATTATATATTTTTCTATTGTTAATATATTTGCTACAATATTCGATCGCACTCATTAACCCCATGTGTGTTAGTGGTTTATTGTCAAGGCGAGGAAATTAAGCAAACCAAAAATAAAATCGTTTTGTATATATACAGTTTCAAAGTTTACTGAAATCGACGGGTTGACAATTTTACAGCTTCTCATGGAACATATAATTTAATAAAGGAAATCTTCAGCACTAACCACATACATTACTCATAACTCATCCATAATTGCCCATATATCTCTGAATATTATTGTGGTGACTCTACTTTTTGTGTCTTGTTTCATGTTATACCATTCTTTCATAGCTTTTTGAAGCTGGCGTCATGTACCCAGGATAGATTGTACGTTTTATGGTACTGTTTATACTGATCATTTCTTATTCATACTTTTCTGTGTTGCCACTTCTGGCCTATGCTCGCTGATTTAGGCAATGGATGAATTACGTTCTTTACCTGCTTTGAGTGGTGAAGGCCAATCTTGAGGCATATCCAGTGAATATTGGATTTCGGAATTCGTATATCGTGAAACCATGTTCTGATCGATGTATTTTTCATCCAGAAGTCTTAGTATGTGTTTTCTGTACTCACTCTATAAGGAACTGTATTGAATTCATATGATTCAGTAATAGCTGCACCTCAAACTACAATGCTTGTTACACGTGACTAGTGAACAAAATGCAGCCTCGACAGGAAAACACTGTGTAAATTTGCAATGCAAATATATTTGTGTTGACAGAGACTGACTATAAAGTTATCTGTCATCAAAACTACAGTCTGGAAATTTCGTTTTTGTGGTAATTGTTTTGCTAAAACTTGGAAGATTTTAGTTTGGAAGTATTGACAATACATGAAAAGCTGTCTCATAAGTCATGAACACAATATTTTAGAAGTGACTAAAGCGTTACACCAAATGTATAGATTCACCTAATAATGTATTTTACATTTATTTTACACCTAGTTCTCCCTTTAAAAAGTAACAAAACTTCTGTGATTTTCCTCGTATTTTAAAACAGTATCAATTGAGTGGACCAGAACAATTAATGTCTAACAGGTCGGTAAAATGACCATGGACAAATCAACTTAAAATATCTTTTATTTCAAAGAAGACCAAAATTTTTGTGCGTTTTATTATATAAATATACTTGCGCGGAAATTATCGAAAAATGAATACAGAATATATAGAAAATTGCCATCGTATGAAAAGAGTGTATTCTCTCCGGGCAAGGCAAAATTAAACAATGACCTTTTAGCTTTAGTATGATGTCTCAGCGGCGGTAAACAGTTTTTCACTAGAAGCACTTAGAGGAGATTAGAGAAAGAGAAATCGAGAAACGTGGAAGAAAAGAAGTGTGCGCATGTGCAAGCTGAAGTATATATGTAACGTCAACAGAGTGTCAGTAAGATGATGTGGGACAAAAGTATGAAAAGAAAGAAATTTAAAAGAGAAATTTTCTGGTTATGAAAAAGAGAGCGAACGAAAAGACCTAATAATCGATAACGTTAGCCCTTTGAACAATGAAAATGGTGAATCGTGGCAAATACTTTAAAGAAAATGAAATAATCCACAAGGATTGGAGATATTTTTAAATCGACTATTTATTGAAAATAATTCGATTCTTTTATTTTTATTTTATTAGTTTTTTGAATTGCGCTTGCGTTCTTTTATCGACGATTTTAGTTTCTCTACGAAACGTAGCTATATTTTCAAGTTAGATTTATTTCTTACACATTTTTAATGTAAGCGTTCCACTTGCAACGTAGTATCTCTTATTTTGGGTCTTACGATTTTGTCTTTTGTATGAAGAGCAATTTCTTTCATCATGATCATATTACTTTACTTGGTACATTCCATGTCATCTTTTTTTGTCTTGAACATTATATTTCGCCTTCATTTTCCTGACTACATTTTCTTGTTAATGTATTCATACTACTAAAATATTTCATTACTTTTAACCGATATATATATATATTAACATTGTGTGATCTCTCGAAAAATTTAATATAGACTGAATATATTTCCGAATAAATGAAACTTTAAAAAGTTTAACAATGACTATTTTTGAGGTAATTCATATATATATATATATATATATATATATATATATATATATATATATATATATATATTGATAGAGAGAGAGAGAGAGCGAGAGAGAAAGAGATAGATAGATAGATAGATAGATAGATAGATAGATAGATAGATAGATAGATAGATGCTTTTTCTCGGAATTGTGTCATCATAATTTATCAAATATTAGAATGTATGCAGAACATCACAGTGATCAATCTTTTTACTTTGGAATAATTGTGTATGAGATCGACTCCCGGGAGAACACATTCCTGACTTCTAAAATATGAATTTCTTTAAGTCAACTATTAATTTTTATTCATTATTCATTTTTATTTTAATTTGTATTGCTTTCGCTCCCACGCACACTTTGATATATAACAGGCGTTTGGTTATAAACATCTTCATATTAATCCGCTAAAATTTGTGGCTTTTGACCAGATTTTGCGTGATATTGTTAATAAAATTTTGACAAAAGATACAGAAATGTTTCGTTATGTTATTATTCCCTGGAAGGAGATACATCGTACTAATATATATATATATATATATATATGCAAGATAGATACTATTAATACAAAAGTAAAATTTGACACTTCAGTGAAGTTCAGTACCTTGACACCAAAATATTTCAGAACACTTTTTTAATATTTCGGTTGATTCATCATGAATTATATGCCGGTGCCTACTGATTTTTTCATTATGTTTATTCTTGTATTAAGTTAAATAATGTGATAAATCGGTACATGTCTAAAATGACGTCCATTCTTTTTAAAACATTCTTGTATCCTTAATGTCTCTATCAATTCTGCCTCAATTTAATTCTTTCTTCAATATGTCAAAATAAACGGGCATCAGTCACAGGAGTTAGTAGTTTTGTAATGTTTTATTTGTATATGTAATTTTTACCGATTAATTTGGGTGATTTTCTGAAGATTTGCATGTATGAATTTATTCCGGTTTTTTTTTTAATTTCTTGATTAGATAGTACTTATCTTATTAATTAATTCTTAATTTTATGTAAAAATATATTTCTAGTTTGTGAATCCAATTTAAACTATTCCGTTTCTACCAAAATATCTTTTCTATTTTAGGCATTCTTCTATTTGCAGAAATATTTCTGCATTTACTTCTATTGATTTAGTGCTGATAATTGGATACTCACGTTGTGACAAGTAATCTGTAACTCGAGTTAAATGACAATAATTTGTTGTAATTTCGATTAGAATCATTACACTCAGTTATATATCACTTTAAATTTATCATTAACCCTTTTTTCCCGAGAGCAATATATTTGAATGAATATCTGTCAATTTAGAAAATAGATAATCTCTATTTATTTGCCTGCGAATATCTTTTTCTGTGATTTTAATACGTATAGTAACACATGGTTTAATCATTAAAATGTTACTGATTTTTGCCGGTATTCAAACTTATTCTAATTGTAGATACACATTTTTCAAGCAAATTTAATCATCAAATTTCAATACTTAGTTTCTCTCTTAGTACATTCAATGCTTCGCAACAGTCTGCTCTTGTCAACATGGATGAATCTACTGATAATATGTTCAAATATCTACTCGACAGGAATCTACGTTTTCTCAGGGTTATTTTAATTGACAGAATGTCACATTTTTTGAATTTTGGAGACGCCCTATTTGCCTGGCATTTTTAAATCTTTATATTAAAAATATTGCCACGGTAGTCTTATTTTGGGTTAAAACTGGCAAAGATTAAATCATTTCTTCTCGTAAATACCAGATAAAACCCGAATCTTCTCCGTGTTTTACGTTGTTGTGTATTGAATATCACGTCGGAACATGAAATCGGAGAGTGGAGTTAGATTTCCGGTGTGAATCCTTGCCTTCACGTACACGCAAATATCATTTTAAAACGTATTAATCCGTTTCTTTTTCTTCTTCCAATTATGTGTTAAATAGAAGGACAGGCTGGGTTCTTTAGCATTGGCTGGTAATCAATCTACCGCAGATAGTATTGAAAACATACCGCGTAAGATATTCTGCCCAGTCAGTCATGTCTTTGTAAAAATGATCGCTCAAATGTGGCACCTATTACACTTAATTGACTGAATGATTAGACTGATGATAAAGTCTCTTAAAATTACAATTGAGTTTGCTAGATACAAACGAAAGTTCTATGCTAATATGTTATTTTGTCGCACTTCATTCTAGTGCAATTATTTTACGGTTCCATGCTTCCCTGTCAAGTTTAAACTTGAAAAATATCAATGCTATACCAATCCATATCTACAGACTTCCTGACTACTCTTCTTCTGTTATCTCTTTAGTACTTTTTTCTGTTTTCTACACTCACACCCAGTAAATCTTTTGTGACACAGTGGCATTACTGACATGCTTGGGGTAAATGCGATTTAAAAATACAATAAATCAAAATATTCAAATATTCGGGAAAAACATGGTGCCAAATGAAAGAGATGTGCTATTTGATATTAGAAAATATGAAGAGGTGCCTAGAAAGGTCACACTAGATCATCTTTCAATGTTTCCTTGTTCACTTAAATCGATCAACAGTCATCTTCAAAGATCGGTCTTACTTCATAAAAAACAGATAGGTTATAATTGAAATAACTTCTGGAAAATGTCTGCTAGACCATGAGAATGTTTCTACAAATGAACAAAGTAATAATATTAGAGTTTTGTACTCTTATAATTGTCTTTAATTTTGTGTAATTATATACCGACGTATTTGCTACATGGTAAGTACGTTTATTTGAACGAAGTAATATGAAAAATGCCTGAAATGGAGTATTCTCTCTAATAATCAACCAAAACTAAATCAAAGCAATCATAAAGAGTTGAAGTAGAAAATAGAGTTAGTTGTCTCAGCTTGCGTATATATACTGGTCACATGGTACATATTATTAAAGTGCATGCTCGATTAAACAGCAAGCGTCATAGTGTATCATTAGGTTTGCTTGGGTATACACTTCAAATATGAAACATATTAATTCTACCTCAAACTATGCTGACTATTACAAATGTCTCAGTAACAGATAATACAGTTATCCATTTCGATTTTTATGTTAGTGTAACCCTCGATATCGGAATGTTGCATGGTGTTATTGGGAAACTGGGTAAGAAAATCAATTGAAAAGGGACATCTTTTCCTTAGGTTTCTTTCGATGAGAGCTTTGCTTAAGTACGGTTCACATCGATAGCGATTTCAGCTGAAAACCACATTTCCTTACATTACCAAAAATTCGATACCCATCATAAAATGTATTCTAGAATAACAAGTGAACATTGAAAATGCATCCATACAAGCCAAATGACAAATTCAGTTTATAACACTAACAACCCCTTGTTAACACAAACTGTCTTCAAAACAAAGTATATGTGTGGCGAAATTAAAAAGAATATGTTAAAAAAAATATACGATGATGAAGGAGAGAGAAATCTCAACAAGCAGCCCTCAGTTGTTTGAAAAAAAAATTGAAGGGCGCAATATGAAAGTTGCGATATTAGAAGGTGATATGTAAGACGCAAATTGGACGCCTCATGGTTTTTGCCTGAACACTTTGCAGCGATGGACAAAAAACATCCTATTCAAGTTCTATTTTAATCAAGTAGCAAAGCCATTCAACATTTGAAAATTATGTTATGACTAGGAATATAACCGATTTTCCACAAACAGTCATTCTCCACAACGGTTTTGAATAGAATTTATATAAACAAAGGTCTAACATGGCCAGGAAGAGTTCGGCTAAAACCGCTATAGAATTGCAGTTGAATCGACAGACTATGTAGCCTGACATTAAGTAAGTCTCAGTTTAAGAAGAACTCCGTCTCGAACTCTTTGCCAGATTTTACAAATCAGCCGCAGAAATTGGCTACTTCGTAAATAGAACATATGGTAAACGTCACGTGGCAATGATAAACCTAAAAGAAATCAGTCAGAAGTGAACCAAGAAAAATAGACACCTAAGAACGGAGATACAAATAAGCAAACTTTGGTCATTTTGGGCATACGTTTCTAAAATATTTGTTCCCAAATCCAACAGACAACCCTCAAAAAGTATGAACAAAGATTTTGGTCGATTTCATCAGGTTATTATACATATAGTCCACGTTTTTCTCTCTTTCTCTCTCTATTTCCGTGTGACCCAACCGCGAGACAAGAAGTACAGTAACAGGTAAGTAACTTTACTGTTATCTCTGGAAATTTATTAATGTTGTTGCTGCACCGCACAATAGACTATTTTCGATTGTTTCCATTTGTTCGATTGCTGAACTATTATTGATTCTGGTAAAGGCTTATGGTGCCTTTCTACGAGGAATGGAGTCTTCATCTTATTATATAATTACAGTAATCAAGTACGCATTTAATTACGAATTTAAATGGAGCTGCTAATTAGGCAATTCGATGCGTAACTCTACCGTTCTTACTGACAATTTTCTATTTATGATTAACATTTACTTCTAAAAAATCTTCTTGTTATACTAATACACTCTTTTGAAAGTAAATACTGCGTTCCGTGTCTTACCTCCGATCAAAGCGATCACCGTATCTTTGCAGCGAATTTTCGCAAAAAAGAACTCAACAACAAATTGACAACGAAGATTTGCGTTAAGATTTGCCACAAGAAATACGCGATGAAGATTCACAACAATACAGCGATGAAGATTTGAGACAGATATTTGCGAGGACCGACGGGATCAAATCGGAACCCTCTGAAAACACGAGTTTTCATAATTTAGTACGTGAAAAGGAAGAAGACAGTAAATGAAAGATTTCAAGGACATTTTATTAGAGCTGGTATAATACCAGACTGCACAAGAAAAAATTGGGAAATATTTCTTCAAACTTAGAAGTGATATCAAGAGAGACAGATCGAATTTTAGAAACAAGTGCTGGAACTAACAAGTGGAGCGAAAATCAGTGAAAATTAATTGTATGTTACACAAAACACAATTTGGAGAGTGATTGACAATTTTACTTACGCTACCGAGAAAGGCATAACCTTTACGTCGTACATTAAATGTATGAGTATATTTATTATATAGATTTTAAAAGCTGGAGCGAAGATAAAAAAAAAAACACGTTTTCTTGTAAGAAAATGGACACTAGTAAGCATAGAAAATTCGTCAATTACGTTCTACCGCGAAAAACTAATGAACTGACATTTACGAAGGAGTGAAACAACTCACTGAGCTTTTCAGTCTGAACACATCACTTTTCCATAAAAGACGTAAATGTCTTACCCTAAATAAGATGACTATATCATCAATAGTTAACAAGCACTGCGATTATTTTAGTGCAAACAATTTCAAATGTTTGCTAATCGTGGCAGGACAAGATTCAGGAAAAGATGTGGACGATAGACGAAGAAGGCTTAGCAATTTTGAGAATGAACTAAATATAACTTTTCAGCAAAATGCCGAAGTACATCGGTATAAAGCAGGATTCCGAAACATTGAAAAATCGAGTATTGCCCACGTAAAAAATGTGAAAACAGAAACATACAAAGTCTCTGAAAAAAAGAAAACGAAGTAAAGAAAATGCAAAATAAACACTTTTTAAAACTATGTTACGTATGTGAGGCCATAAATTGGTATAAACAGTGATTTTCAGACAAAATGTTAAACATCTAACAGAGTCTGACATAAAAGTTCACAATGCCGATCTAAATATAACACCAAAACAAATAGTTAAATAACAACTACGATGTCGAACGATCTAGACGGTGTTAATACTAAGAAATGCGTGCACGTATCAATGTTCAACAAAAGTTTTGAATTCCAGCCTATAATTAACTGGAAAAAATGGAAAAATATGCCAAAATCATGATAGAATCTGGAAAGATAGAAAGTTTTGTCACAGACTAAATTATTAAATCGAAGGAAATGTTCGTAAATTAAAATTGTTTATCATTAAAAATACGAAAACCCTATTTTGTACTGACTGGATGCCAAATTCCAGAATTTGGATTTACCACTTAATTTTTAATACCAAAACATTGAAAGTTAGCATGTCTAAACTGATAGACTATAAAAAAAGTAAATGAAGACTTTCCAGGAATTATTTATTGTTGTTTAGGCAGATTTTACAAAATGAAGGCTGAAATTGAACTTAAAGTAATCGTTTCGCCAGTGTTCACAAAGAAGAGAAATGTGTCTTTTACCTCGTTGGGACAAATTAAAAAAGAACGTGATAGATTATAAAAACTATTTTTCTATAAAAAGCAGAATATAGTTAATGAGCTGCATTCGCAGTCTATGCAAAAATGAAATCAAATGACATTCGCATTTGCGCTGATTTTTCAACAGGACTGCATATTTTTCTGAAGGACTATCCTTAACCTCTTCTTCGTACCTAATACATTTTTGCGAAAATTAATGGGGCAAAAGTTTTCTTCAACATTGATTTTAGCAAAGCTTATTTACAAATCCTTGTTAAAAAGGTGAGTTCGAAATTATTGTGGATTATATATATTCGAAAGTTTACCTTTTGTAGACAATCAATATTTCAACTAGTCATAGATAAAATGATGGCCGGACTTCCCTTCTTTGTCGCCTACTCAGTTGATATTCTATTTAAAATCCAGAGCCTATTTTGACATAAGAATCATGTCAAGGAAGATTTTGCTAAAATACAAGAACAGACTTTCAATATTAAAGAGAATAAATTTGATCTTTTCATGGAAAATATCAAATACCTATGAAACATAAATGACTAGGATAGTATAAAACTGAATCCTGAAAGGGCTACCGCGATAAAGGTAATTCTGGCGCCTAGGCCTCCTAGGTCAAGCAAATTATCACCAGGAATTCATACTAAATATTAGTAGTTTGTGTGCTCCCTTGAAAGAATTATTAAACAGACAAGCCCAGGATTTGGATAGCAGAATCTCAACCTGTATTTAAAAAATAAAGAAAACGTTAACGTCAGACTACTTTTTTGAAGCATTACAACACAAATTTGGAAATCATTGTTGCCACCGACGGGTGTTAGTATGAGATAGAAGCATGCATTCTTTATAAAATGGTTAATGGAACTGTAAATCCGATAGTACATGCTTTGTGAGCTTTGCTTCCTGCGGAAAATATTCGCATATTGAAAAAGAAGCAGTTGGGATTATATTCGCAGTCGCAAATTTCCACTGCTATATTTATGGTGGAATATTCACTCTACAGACAGAAAACTATCAATTACTTACCAGTCTAGCTAAGAGATACATAGATACCTTGAACAGATCTTTAAAAAATCTAGAACTACATCAATTGAAAAAGCCCTTCAACATTTTCTACATGTATACAGGATTACACAGTATGACAAGACATCAGATTCACTATCTCTATCCGAAGTGATAATCATACGTTGTATGAGATATTTTTTATGACAATCTATTGCCGAAATAAACGAAGCCAAAAAGGGAAAAAAAACTCGTACCTGCAATACGGTATATTCCAAGAGAAAAAGGATTTTTCAAAATGTTTAAAGACCAAAAATTATTTTGGGAGATGGATACGATAGAAAAAAATTGCAAATTTGATTTACGTAGTAAAATATCCACATTTATACATAAGACACATAAATCAAAGTAGGAGACACCTAAGTGACGAGATTAATAATCTGAGGAAATAGTGATGGGTTGAATCCATGACATTTTTAACATTCCAACACCTTTATAGTCTTCCAAAATATGCCGTTCGACAAGGAAAAATAGCGGAGCGGTTAATATAAACCTAAGAAAGCATGAAGATTACAAAACAGTTAAAAGTGATCATAAGTGACTACTTTAAAATTAGAGAAGAACAAAATTCTGTAGATACCTGCTAATTTCATATTTTAGGAGGGACTTTGTATGATGCCTTCATACAAGGAATAAACTATTCCTCTTTATATATAATCTCATGAATGAAGGCAGTTAACGGCACTCAAATACTTCCGAGCAAAGTGATCACGAAAACTTTGGGGCGAAGTTTCGCAAAAACAACTCCACAAAAATTTGACAACGTAGATTTGCGTTAAAATTTGCTACAACAATGAAGTGTCGAGCATCCACAACAGAAAGCATGAATATCGACAGGTCAGAAGAACACGAAAGAGTGTAGTTTAAATACGAAGTAATGCGGAAGAAGTTGACAACCAATCTGAGGAATGTACTGTGGTACCAATTTTTTTCAGTTTTTGCGGAAGACCCAGCTAGACTAAGGGACTAGCTGACAATAATTTAAATATGGCACCTCATATATGAGTTGTTTAAAATAGGACAATTATTTTTTAAACCGATAGATAGACACTTTCCAAAAGCATTAGAACTAAACACAATTTTCAACAGAATCACAATCCAGCTATGATATAGTTGCACTAGTAATTTAGGTAGGTTCATAAAAAACAAAACACCAGAAAGGTAGATGGCAGTGTTCAAAACAAGACCACTAAAGAAATGCAATTGCAGGGACAAAAATAAATGTCCACTTCAAGGATTTTTCAACACAAAAGAAGTGATTTATAAAGCAATGTTTCATGAATTAAATGGGCAAAAGAAAACTAAAGACATCTTAAATACGAGGTTGTTCAATCAAAGTCTACATTCAAAATAAAAATACTTAAAAACTGTACACAATTTGATAGGCACGTGTGGAAATTAAAATCAAAATCTGAAAAAATCTAGACATAACGTGGAGTGGAGAAAAAACAGCGAAGACTTATAACGGTGGCAAAATATGTAGACTGTGCCAGCAAAACAGTTGGCGGGAACGTCTCTGGAAACAAAGTCGCTCGAGATACAAACGGATTACATGAGAACCCGCAAAACACGTGTAACTGTGCGCGGGGTTCCCATGGACATAATCGAAGACCACGCCGGTGCGTTTTCGCCAGATATGAAAGGGTGGCGAAGGTGAACACCGTCATATCAAAAGCAGGCTTCGCAACTGGAGTTCTTACACTGCAGGTGACGGTGTCACGAAAAAAAATCACGGACATACCGAATATCCTCACCTGCATGTGTCGCTAGATCTTTGTGGTGGAGGAGGACAGGAGGCCGTTTTGCTAGGTCTGCGGGCCTCGGACCACGTAACGAAAATGTGTCCAACTAAAAAACCGGCCCTAAAGACTCAACTAACACAGCAAACTGCAGCACTAAAATATATTAGCCCCAAAAGAGACGGCTACTGCAAAGGAGGGAGAATGGCAGACAGCTGGGAAGCATCAGTCCAAAACGCCTCTACCTCCAGAAAATCTGCCTCCGTCAACCAAGTCGCCGCTCAAGCAAAATGTCTCAGACTGTCTTCACTAAAGTGATGCAGGGATGAAGAGGATTAGTCCGAAAGCCCCAAAGTATTGCGCAAAAGCGGGAGTACCGAGAAGGTCAAGCTGAAATTTTCATCATTGCTGATCTCTCCTGAGAAACAGAGACTGTCTTATGCTGAGAAGTCAAAGAGCCATCCCTCTTCCCTTTTAAAAACCTCCCAAATTCCCGACCTTTAAACTGATTTCGCTTTCCCTACCTTTATTCCTACTCCTTCTTATACTCCAACTCCAGCCCGTACGAAGAAAAAAATGATCCTCTCCCCCCAGGGGGAAGCTGTAGATAATAGATAATATGTCCACAGATGATCTTACGAACTTTCCTCAGGCCCCAGTAGTAATACTTCGGAACATAGAAAAATGAGTAAAAATTGTTTAGGGAGGGTCCCCGTTTTGCTCCATTCCTGCTTATATATGGTAGTCAAACTAATTTAAACTACGGATGTTGGTGGCAATGTCGTAGACGGATGGATTACATCCGATGTAGTAACTGGTTTCCTAGGACAGTCCGTCGGGTTCCTTAACCCAAAGATTTCTATCTGGTATGTGTTTAGAAGTAATTTTTCTATTTTCTCGTTTCGGGTCTAACGGATATCAATCAATTTAGCTAGTTTGAATGCGAAGTGCTTGAGAAATCGAAGTAAAGCTGCCCGCCTGATTCTGGACCTCTTGTCGTACGGCGTGGATGTGGCCGCGATCCAAGAGACTCACTTTCTTTGCAACATCGATGCATGTGTGCTGTCTAACGACTTTGTCGTCTATTCAGTATATGGGAACCGATTGGCCAGAAGAGTTTCTTTGCTGGTCAAGCCTACTCTGGACGCTAAGGTGGACCTTGTTCATGTCGGTGCCGAGGGCCGGTTGATCGTGGCAGATATTGCAGTGAAAATCAACTCGTTTCGTCTGATTGCGGTTTATTAATGATCGGGATGAGCGTGTCTCGTTTATTCGGCTGTTGGAGCCCTTCCTAGGTAATTCGTTAGGACTAGTCCTAATGGGGGAATAGAATGCAATCCTGAACCCCAAATGGGAGAGAGGGGGGATCGCTAGCGGTTGACCTGGTGATCGTAGCCTGGTTGATCTGATTAACGAATTTGTTCTCGTTGATAGATACCGGGTCGATCATCCGGGCGGGAAAGTGGGGACGTGGATTCATAGCTGGACATCTAAACGGCTATCTAGTTACCTGGATAGAATGTTAGTGAGATAAGCCGACATAGATTTCCTAGATTGTACGACGTTCCACTGGTTAGGCTACTCGGATCACAAACTTGTTTGTGTCCGTGTAGACTTTAGGTCTAGAATGGCTAGTTACTGGAAATTCAATCAGTCCTTACTGTAGTGCAGCGCGCGTTAACTGAGGCAATCATTGAGAATAAGTGGTGGGAGAATCTTAAAAATAGGATTAGCTCTTTTACCATTGAATATAACCAATGGTTCAAACTAGATAAGGCTAACAATGTGAAGACGCTTAAAACTAATTTCTTCCGGGCGGAAGCTGGTGAGGATCCCTTAGTGATAACCTATCTAAGGAGGCACTGGAGCGTTCGACTAGCGAGCGTTACATGGGTCAGGTAATTAGACATAGATTGAGCAAAATGTCTTCCGAAGCTGTGAACATGGGCGCAGAGATTCGTCGATGCGGCGACCGGTATATTCGAGAGGTGCGCGACCTGGAAGGATATACTCTTTGGACGACCGACGACATTTGCGAGGCATTTCGGCGGCATTTCCATAACTGTTTTACTAAAGAGCCTGGTCTCTGTGATGAGGAGTTTCGCAGCTATTTGGCTGACTTTCCCGACTTTTGTCGGTTTATACATCTAGCTGCAAGGGAGAGATTACGGAGGACGAAGTCTAAGGTGGCTTTGAAAAAGGTCGGCAGTGGCAAGTCGTCAGATTTGAATAGTTTGCCCTATCTCACATTTTTATCCCGATCTTGACTGTCGTGTTCAACAACTGGTTCCAGCATGGGTCCATCCTCAACTGGTTCAGCTGGGGTCTGGTCACGCTGTTGAGAAAAGGCAAAAATGTTGGGAGGGAAATAGATAGTTAAAGATTTTAGCCAAAATCCTGATAAAGATTTTCCAGCTAGTTGCCGAATCTCTGAATGACTTGAACAGACTTGTACTGTGAGGGATAACAATTCAGTTCAACCTGTATTTATCCGCACGATCCTAGAGCGTGTAAAAGACGACAATAAAGCCGCGCTGATCAATTTAGATCAGTCCACGTCATTTGATAGGATTGACAATGGCTAACTGGCGGCTCCTCTGCCGGACGACGGATTTACACCCAACTTCTGCTGCTGAATTAGTTTCCTGTATTAATTCCCCTACGGCTGTGGTACAGGTAAATGGAAATTTGTCGAGCGCTTTTGCACTGTCTACGTCGGTCCGTCAGGGTTTTCCGCTGTCGTCCTTACTTCACGCTTTTGCGTTGGAAACCCTCCTTTGCCGGCTAAGAAATAGGAAGTGAAGTTCGGCCCTACGTGAAATCACTGTCACTGGTGGTGCTGGAGCCAGGTTTTTTGCGTGCGCCGATGACGTCACAACATTCGGGTTCTCCCCGAGTGACATTGCGATGGTACAAAAAGCGCTTGAACGGTACGAACAGGTGACAGGGGCCAAGATTAACCGCGACAAGACTTTCCGGCTTACAGTTAAGTGCCTGGAATAGTGCTAAATTCCCTGAGACCTTTGACTAGACGGACGGCCCTATCCGCATTCTTGAAGTGTAGTTTGGGCCCGACCTCCAGTTAGAGAAATATTGGTCTGAAGTAAAGGCAACGGTCGGCGCGTCGGTCGCTATTTGGCACTGAAGAAATGTGTCCTTAGAGGGTTTGGCTGAGGCATTTGTCACATACGTCTTTCCAATTATCCTTTACCGGCTGTCTGTACTTCCACTTTGTGAACGGCGTAAGAACGCAGTCAAGAGTTTGTTATTCTCTCATCTGTGGAGGGGATGCAAGCATCACTTCTACAAACGTGTCTGTTACTAACGTCCGTCTCATTTGGATCTGGGAATGCCGCATTTGGCGAGCCACAAACTCGCTTCAAGGGTGGTTTTATCTCAGATGTACGTTATTTGAAGACTCGCTGCTAACGGGGATAGTGAAGGACATCTTCGCCGGCCTTACTATCACTCCCCCGGACACGAGGCGGTGCCGTAAGTTTCCAGGGCGATCGAGTTTTCTTCTCGAATATCTGGCGGCCTTGAGGGCCATTTCCTATTCCAGTGACTTTTCTCGGCTTAGGAAAGTCTCCTATCAGGGATTAGTGGCTGGTGTCGCGAAGGATCCACTTCGGCAGGTACTCTTTTTAGTCTTTTTGATTATCTCAGCAACACGGAGTTTTCACTTACCTGGCGATTGGCTCGGAATCGGTTATCTATCAATGACGCGGTCTTCATATGGAGCCTGGCGGATTTGACAGGTTGTGAACGCTGTGACCTTGATTTAAAGGAGACGTTTGCGCACGCCTCTAACCATTGTCCTCGTGTTCAACCTCTATGGAGTTATGTCGGCGAGATGACGGCTGGTATCGCGCCGAGTGAGCTCGTGCTCATTGATCGTGCATACGCCTGTGACAGTGTGTCTCCCTCGTTTTCGGGAATGAAACAAATATTGTTTCTGTCACTGCTTACCACGGCTCGAATGGTGATATGGACGACGCGACTCGATGAAGTCTTGAAAGCTGGCCGACTTTCATATCAGGTTCTGATCCATTATTTTGTGCATCAGTTCAAAATTAAGATTAGATCTGATTTGAAACGGTTGACCCCGACAGGCTTTAGAGCGAAATACGGGTAAATGTGTTGCGTGAACGAGGCTGGCCTTGATATTCTCTTTTAGATCTACTAGTCACATCGGGATGGATTCCTTTGAAACTCTGCCCTGGTTAAGATAGTTCCTTTTTGTGTACCTAGTTAATGGCAATGATGTGATTCCTAGCATGTCCCCGGCATTATCTTTTGTTATGATCCAGGTCGAGATAACCAATTTCTCCAATTTTTATTTTTGCCCCCTTTTATCTCGTCTTGGTCAGGATTATATTTACCCCATTCATTTTATCTTCTCCTCTCCTCTTCCGGTAGAAAGAGTGTCTGTTGATTTTGTCCTATGGGCAGAATACAGCGGCGTCTTTGTTTTGTGTGGTCCAACTAACATCATGTTTTCTGTTTGTATCTTTTGTTTCAAATTTTCTGTTTTGGGATTTATGTCATGCCTCTCTCCACATATCATTTTCATGAGATACTTTTAAAAAATATTTTTGTATTTTATTGCTCATAATAAAGTTTTTATGCTCTTTGGGGTGTTTTTAGGTCCCTGGTATGTTTGAGGATTTTGGTAAATGAAAGATTGAATGCTGATTGAAAAGTTCTTATGGTGGATGATAAAATTATAAAGTATATTTGGGTCGTGAATTGGATTAGTTTGGTATAGGATATGTACGGAAGACCAGCATGTCCACCCACCTAAAATCAGCCTTGTGGTCTAATTGTATGTTTTTACAATATATAAAGAGTTACAACCTTCTTTATTTTTGTTTGCTAGATGGACGCTAGCTAGCACCCATTACGCCGGTAAGTGCTGTTATTCCATCGCTTGTGGGTAGTGGCCTTTTTGGAGGGATGGGTTCCTTTAAACCTGGCTGATTGTGCGGAAATTGTCTGGACAATCCCCGGGTTTTTTTCGTGTTATTTTAGACGGCTGAGCGTTGTTTGATATTATTTCAGTGTACAAGGTTTGCGGCTCTTTTGTAGCGGTTTCGGGCACAGGACTAGGAATGGTATGTGGAATTGTAGGTGTATCCAGTTTCTTGGGGATCGGTGATTTTGCAAGGTAAGTCAAACTGATTCGTCAACTCTGAAACGGTATTGGTGGTTGTTGGGGGTTTCAGTGACTTGACCTATTGTATCCCATCGCCGGTTTGTCGGTCTTTGTTTTGCCACTATTTGTCCTTTTTAAAGGGGGCTTAAAGTGTACAGTGTTCTGTTGTATCACTCACTGAGACGAGCGTTCCGCCGGGATCTTCAATTCGCGTACGGCTTATACAGTGTGGGTTGAGATGGTATGAAATCACCTAGCCGACGGTGGATTTGCAGTTGAGCAGGGAATAGCCCGATATTTTGGTTGGGCATATTCATTGGGGGATAGCTCTTGTACAAGGTCATTCAACGATCCTTGGGTTCCTGTGTTGGCATTTACGATTCTCTTGGACGATTTAACAGCGATCTCTGCCCGACCATTGGATTGTAGGTACGCGGCAGATTAGAGCCTGTCTATAACTGCCCAGTTTTGGAAAAATTGTTTAAATGGAAGGGATGTGAAGGGTGGCCAGCCATCACTGGTAAGTTCCTTATGTGTTCCGTAGGTTTGTAAAATGTGGCGACAAATTGAAATAAGCCTTGAGGTATTAGCTTGTCCGTAGCTCAAGTGGTGTAGAATTAGCCAGCCGGTTATCCTATCAGCGCATGGTAATTAACCGTGTTTCCCAACAAGGAAGATGCCCATGACTTTTTGCTGAAATGGGTAATAAGGAGATGGTGCCAAGGTGGTTGACTTGAGTTACTTTTTGAGCAGAATGTATAACCTGCTCTAAGGTTGTACATTCTGATGTTGTAAATTGTGTTGTTGTTTGAATGCAGTGGCACAGATGTAATACATTTTGTTGTTGTTTGCACTTCCCTTGGATTTATATACGACGTTTGTTTGTTGGCCATTTCTCTAGAGTGGACATGTAGTTCCTTTTCTGCAGTAGCATTGAAGGACCATTTAAGAAAAGAAAAAAAAAACCACAATCTTCATTTTCCAAAAGATAATACTCGAGAAGCACTAAACTATCCACATATGTATGGCATCTAACAGACAGAAATAATTCACCAACAATAAGCTGGAAAATATTGAAGAAATCACTGGCCTACAACATCAATACAAAAAATTGCCTAATTTGTCTACATGAAAAAGTAGAAATTATATCTCATACTCCACAAAAAGCATACTAAACATAAGATCAGAAATAATTTCCAAATGCAGACGCGAAAATAAATATATATTATCACAAGTTATAACAAACGGATAAAAAATGAACCGCTGATACCATAATCCCATCTATAATTCACTAGTTAAGACTACTATCACAATAAATGCATTTATTTTTTATTATCATTCCACAACCATTACTAATCATTACTACCGCTTTACAATAACTATTTGCTACCACAACTGTTATTATAATCAAACTCACCCCAAACATCACAATTACTTTTGCCGTATTAGTACGTAATCATCATTAACGTAAATGACACCTCTCTGCCGCAGTAAAATTAATACCACCACAAAAAAACACAAGCATTACAAATTAGAATTTCTACCATTTAAATATGTGCAACCACGAAAAGGAAGCTAATAACCGACTTTAAAATAACAATACAGCCTTAATTAATTAAAAGTAATAGCAATTATTGGTCTCACACAGACCACATCATACGTACATATGTACGTACGAGAAAATATTCTTTAGAAAACAGAAATCGACAACCGTCTACGCGTTGACATCGCTACACTACTTGAATACACCAAACAAATGCAACTAAAGATGTAAATAGATTTAACAGTCAGTGTGAATGAAAATATATTAAAGCTGATCATATTTGTTTGTTGGAGTTGATTCTGCGTGATTTTATGTAGAACAGTTAATCTTTTTTTATGAAATAAGCAAAAATCTACTTGTTAATTTCTTTCTGTAATGTGTTTCCTTGTGCATATGTTAAAATAATTATAAATCTGGGAATTCTATCGTAATTTCCCAGTCAAACGGAATATGGTAATGCATACTGGTCAATTTTATGACAATTGATTTATTAAATTTTGTTTGAAAGCCTTATAAACCTGTCATTTATTGCCAGAAAAGTTGTTTTTTTTTAATCATTTCACCCCGAGCAAGGCGGAAATGCCACTGATACGCAGGGGGCTACATAAATGTAAAAAGATTAATTAGAAAAGAGTGAGGAGTACAAACTAGTAAGAAAGCTGAGAAAGCAGGTGCGATGACAGATACATAGGTGGAGAGAAAGGGAGGGTAAAACGGGGGTGGGGTGAGAGCGGCAGGGGCGCCTGACCATAAATGGCAGCAGTACTCCATGCACGGACGGATGGTTGACTTGTATATATGCAGGATGCATTCAGGTGGAAAAAAGATCCTGGATCGACATAGTGACCCAACCTTCTTAGCAGTAGATTTAGCTATGGATTTGATATTTTGGTTCCATTTGAGGTCTGAGGTCAGGGTAAGTCCGAGAAGGCGTAGTGTATTGCTCTCCGGGAGAATCGATTGGCCCATGCTTATGGGTGGCAGGAGAGGTTGCCTGTAATGGTTGACAGACAACAGCATGGTCTTAGATGAATTGAAGTTGACAAGCCACTTCTTGCCTCAGTTCACCACAGAGTGTAGATCCCTTTCAAGGTCAGCAGCGAGATTATGTTTCTTACTGGAGCGGGAGTATATTGTAGTGTCATCTGCGTAGATGCCTACTTGGGACTTGATCTCATCTGGGAGGTAGTTGATGAAAAATTTAAGAGACTCGGGCCCAGGATAGAGCCCTCTGGGACACCAGCATTCGTGCTGTAGGACGAAGAGGCACGCTTATTCAGAATGAGCTTCATTTGGCGGTTATTTAAGAAAGATTGGATTAGGTC
The DNA here is from genome assembly GCA_037127315.1 of Ascarosepion bandense. NCBI lineage: Eukaryota > Metazoa > Mollusca > Cephalopoda > Sepiida > Sepiidae > Ascarosepion > Ascarosepion bandense. The sequence continues at coordinate 3,491,691 of JBBBDQ010000190.1, forward strand.
AAGCAGGCGACCGGTAATACTATAACCACGTAGTTTGCATAGGAGGCCAGAGTGCCAAAACCTGTCGAAAGCCTTGGAGATGTCCAGAGCAACCGCGCGAGCCTCGTCAGACTCATCAAGGGCTTGTAGCATGTACTCGGTTACTGTTGTTAGCAGGTCGGCCGTGGACCTGACAAAGCAGAATCCATATTGCCTGTCAGAGAAGAATTTGTGGGCGGTGAGATGATGAACTATTTCAGCATTGATTATACCCTCGAATACTTTCCCGAATATCGGTAGAAGACTGATAGGGAGATAGTTGGATGGGTCCGAGGGTTCACCACAATTCTTAAATACAGGAACGACTGAAGAGAACTTCCAGCATGCAGGAAAGCAGGAAGCAGAAAGGCAGTAGTTAAATAGTTTCGAGAGGACAGGGGAAAGTTCAGGAGCACACCTCTTAATGACTATCATCGGGATTCTATCATCTCCACACGCCTTATGGGGGTCGAGTTTTGAAATTACTCTGGATACTACTGTCGGGGTAATATATACGTCGTGCAGTTTGGCCTCAGTTCTAATAGAGAAGTCGGGTGGGTGTACTCTGGATGAGTCAAATGTGGAGTTGGATGAGAATCTGTGGGCAAAGCACTCAGCTTTGTCCGCAGATGACGTGAGAACCTCAAATTCATGGATTAAAGGAGGTATTGAGGATTTCCTATTGTTAAGCAATTTTTTGCAAATCCTCCAATAGTCCTTGGAGCCGAACTTGCGGTCAGCTATGCGCTGTTGCATTCTCTCAGCAAACAACCGTTTGGCGTCATTTAGGGTTATTATAACTCGATATTTTTGAGATAATTATTATATTAGTAAAAAGTTTTTATTACTTAACCATGATCTTGGGATGGAGTAGCTTTCTCAAACTATTTACTTCTAAATGGATATAACCAAGGCAACTGAAATAGACTGAGTTATAAAATTTCCAATTAAAATCCGTTACCATTTACACAGCAAGAATTACAAAACATGGTATTTTCAAGTCTCTAACCATCAAATAACTGACAATGCTCAAAAATACATGACTTGTTTTATCAGGTGGTGTTTTTTTAAAGTTTTGTGGTCGTAAACACTTTTGATAATTGCACACTAGATTATATCCACTTATAAAAGCTTGGTTGAAATAGGATTCTATTCACACACACACACACACACACACACACACACACACACACACACACACACACACACACACACACACACACACACATATATATATATATATATATATATATATATATATATATATTCGTATGTTTCGTATTTTTCAAGATGTATTACAAATTATAACATTGAATTCATATAATACTTTTTACAGGAAATGGGTGTTTTTTGTTGAAAATATGTAACTGATTTTCTCATGTATTTTAACAAAATTATATTTATGGAATGAAAGCAACATTTATATTTTAGAATATGCGAATCTTTTTTCCGTTCTTTTATTTCTTCATGGAATATAGCTAAAATGTAATATATTTTAGTTAATTAACTGAAAATATTTTTTTTTAATATATAAAAATATTAGTTATAACAGAACAAATAAATTCTGATTGGTTTGTGCGATGTGTAATTGTCAAGGAACGCTACATTGCAGAGTTATTACAACATTGTTATGGGCTGTCAATTTCCAGCCAGAAAAATAGTAGATTTAAAAGTTACAGTAAAGTCAAATAACGCCACATATCTAGTCATGAAAATACTACGTGTTTGCCAAGATGTAATTATGTTTCGTGTTTGCAGACGCATTTTTATGAGAGTTAAGCATTTGAGAAATTGTTATATTGTATTTGAACAGTCAATTAAATTGTTACTTAAGAATATGTTCGAAAATTCATGTGCATTTACTGATTTCATATTTCGTTGGAATAGATCTTATTTGTTAAGGGACTCCTCAAAATATATTTAATTTAGACTGGCATGTCATGTAGGATAGTTTTAAGTAATCCATTTACAATGAATTGCTGTCAACACTTACTATAATTTCAGTGGTTTTAAACATATATATATATATATATATATATGTGTGTGTGTATGTGTGTGTGTGTATATATGTATATATATATATATATATATATATATAATAAAGCAGATAGGAAACGTTACTGACGCACAAAAGTAATTACGAATCGTATTAATCTATCAATTTTCCCTCCAGCTATGCTTTGCATAGAAAGACAGTTTGGATTCTATAGCATGAATTTGGAACCATTCTGCAGTAGAAAGTTATCGCCACGTTAAGGAAAGGGAAAAATGCAATACGATATTTATGCTCAGAATATTATCATGTATGTCAGTACAATTGTAGAATATACCTGTAATTTTGTTTCATAGACTACGCAAACTATTTGACATAGTACCTCACCATATCCTGAAGCTCGGCAACAATGACATATTCGGGAGAGGCATTAGAATAAGCAAAAACCTGTACTAGCCTCAAACCACCTGCAGATGGATATGCAATGAGTTCTGCATTTTAGAAATGATAGGAAGATGTGTAAATCAAGAACCTGTTTTCACCCCAGATCTATTCAAAATAAACTCCTACGCATTTCTGAGAGAAGTGGAAGACATGCTAGCTTACGTCATTGGAGGCCACACTATGAAGAATACATATACGTCGATGATACAGTACTGATAGGAAACACGAACAGTAAACTACAAATTACTGTAAATAAGATTGATAAAGAAAGCGAAAGGAATGTGTTCATATAAACTACAAAACATCTTAAAGCCTGGCCATCAATAAAAAATGGAACCCAAAACAGAGGACAGAAAATGCGACATTATATATATGTATACTATATATATCCAATTATACTTTCGGAAATGTGAGACAGTATTTCGAGACAAGAAATTTTCATTGAAAATAAAAAGAGAGTACTGGACTATTATGTGATTTCTCTCCCTCAATATGGCAGTATATTTTGGACAGTCCAAAAGTTTTCAATGATGTAGGTCAATCTCAATTTTTTAAATATATAGAAAATACTTATAGCATCCAAAGTTTGGTTCTACAACGGACACTAGGACTGAACACACTAAAATTCCTCTGTCTCTATTAGTTAATATCTTATAGTCACTATATTACACAATTATTCTATCCTAATGTTATTGCTTCAACACTTTCAACTGAATGATATATATGATTTTTTGTGTTAGCAACTGGAATTCAAACGACGATGAAGTATTGGAAAAGATGGAAACGAAAGTTTATAACATCAGAAAAAGGTAGTTGACGTTACCAGGATCTGTAATGAAAAAAAATGGCTTGGAGAATCTGATATATAACAAATTAAGAGAAAGGGAAACAAATGTTATGTTTTCGCTGATTTTAATTTATATTTTGTAATAATGTTTTTACGATTTTAATGTATTTCCTTCTTAAAATATTATGTTCATGTTTAACTAGGGTGGCATTAGGGATATCAAAGTAATATTCAACATCGTTTCGATGATAAACAAAGAGAGACAGATCTTTTGTCTCCGAATATTTTACGTTTGGTGATTATAATTAAATTCACTAAAAGGTACCACTGTTAAATATGTTGCCTGTATTCGTAATGTCAGTTGTTTTATTGCTCGATCCCTCAGTCAAATAGTGAATTTGTCTACACTTTCCCCTTATAAATTATATATATATATATATATATATATATATATATATATATATATATATATGTGTGTGTGTGTGTGTGTGTGTGTGTGTGTGTGTGTGTGTGTGTGTTTATTTTTACTCATTTATACTCACGTATCATAAACATCTATTAGAAACGAACCTAGTTACATGTCTTTCCTTTTTACAAGTGTACTGATTGCAATTTAATTTATGATTTTCTTCTAAATGCTTCATGGTTATAAAATCTTAATCAGTTTTTAATTATTCTTTTATCGATGTTTCATCTTGTCTTACAGTCGTCATTGATAATTTTGTAATTTGTCGCACATATCATGTGCAACTACAATATCACTGTTGGTTCCATCTAGACTGTTCAACTAATTTAGTCATTACTAAGTATTTTTAGATTAGCCCTCTATGATAAATACGATCATAACTGACTCTTATTTGTAACTACTTGAAATAATTCTAAGCGTGTCTTCAAAAAGACTAAGTCTTTGTTAGCCCAAAGAATTTGTAATCGTCCTTTTTCTGACTCGTTTAATTCATTTGACTACTATTTGCACAGAAGTGATTGAAATAAGAATATGTATTCTTTTCTTTCTCCCTTCTTTAATTCTGACAGAATAGGCATAATGTTTTGCTAGAAAATTAGCTTTAATTTTTAATTTTTACTAATATGGATTAAGTAAGATTTATTTTCACTTCAGAACTGAGTCTCTATAGATAAAACACTGTGCATAGTTTATGCTATCAGGCGATCATCACAAAGCGTGTAGATGTAATGTTATCACAGCAGTAGCCCCTACGAAAGGTGCTCATGGATTTTCTCCTGATTTCTATGAATTTCATAGTAAACGGCATCCTGATTCTTGCTTTTCTTTTAGCAGAATATAATCTACTGTATTTTCAGACTTTATTAACTGCAGATAGTACTCTGTCTATTACGATCGGATCTATGTTTCTGAATTGATTAATTATCTCACATCGCAGAGTCAACTATCAGATAAGGATTATAGCTTTCAGTACATTAGGTCAAATTACTGTTTAAAGCCTCTATCAAGCTTGCTGAATGTCAGGCTGTTATGAATATCTTGATGGCTTTTGACAGGATTTGGATTACTGGTCATCTTTCCGAGTTGAAATTTTATAGTATTTCTGGATAAAATTTGGAAGCGATTCAGCATTTATTAAAAAATTGTTAAATACAATGTCTTTTGGAAGGTGACACTTCTAAACCGTTTTTCATTAATGCACATGTTCTCCATGGATCCATCTTTGGATTATTTTAAAAAATTCCATAAATTATATTTCTGATGTAATGAGTTCTCAGTTTGTTATCTATGCTAATGACACAACTGTATACCCATGTCTTAATAGTAAGTATAATTGTTTAGATAAATTCAAATTGATAACTGATCTAAAAATATATCCTATAATATGTTGTTAAATTGAGGAATGGGGCGGGTTGCTAATGTTAACGCCTCAAAAACAAATCAGCTTCTTTTTAATATCCGTTTAGAAAACTTTACTATCTAACACAGGTGCTAGCCTCCAGGGGAATATCCCATTGTATATTTCTGTCTAACGGTTTAATCTTACATGGATTGTAAAGAGTATCTTCGAACAATTCTACGTCTGTAAGTAATAAAGTCGGTACAGTCTGTTGTGCAAGACCATTTTTCTCAGAAGAAAGTATTTTTTTATATTCATAAGCCTAACATTCTTTTTTTGATTCGAATAATGATGCCATATCTGGTATGGTGCCTTTGTTATATGTTTAGCAATATTTTGTGTTTCAAAGATGAAAATGCAACCTTATTGTTCCTGTCATACATTCCCTTTCCTATCACCTTAACGTATCATTCGTGTATGTTTTTTTAAAAATATTCTCATAATCACTGTTCTAATGACATTTTCTCTGTTTGAAGATTTTATGAATTTAAGTGTAGTACTAGATTAGCCAAAAACTCTCATCAATTTGCATTCAAAACGGCTTATATATATATATATATATATATATATATATATATATATATATATATATATATTTGTGTGTTTGTGTGTGTGTGTGTGTGTGTGTATTGTTTCAGTTAAAAATTCAACAATCAAGTAAACTGCATACATTTTGCCGAAGAGCTCTAATGAATTTATTTCTCGTTTTTTTTTTTCATGTCTCTTCTGCATAGTGACTTGATTGATTTTCTTACTATTTTCTTTTATTAGTGTCTAGTTTTAGTATTTGCTTCTACCATTTATTTTCTTTTCACTATTTATCATTTTCTGCATTTTATGTTTACCCCGATAATTCCCATTCAATATATTGTATTTGCGCCGGAAGCCTTCGATAATAATGCAGCATTGTTCACTATCGTGATAAGTTATTCTCCTTTATCCAAAACTGTCAGCTTTCATGCACGCCATTAGTTTCTTTTACTGCTATCCAAATTTTCAGTTCCTGTAATGAGAAAATGTGCAGAATAATGCAATATGTAATGTGTTCTTGAGGTATGTCACTGATAACGTTTATACTAACAAAATATTGTGCTCTTAAAACATTTATTATAATTTATTATCCTATTCAATAATTTTACATGTAAAAAAATCTATATCCAACCAGTTATGCTCTGAATTTATATTGACTGAAGAATATTTTGTTGCGAGGTGTTAATGCAGATTAATATTTTTACTCATAATGGTTAGTCACATTTATTAGCGAATAATAAAGATATATTATATTGTATATATATATTTCAAATGAAATTTCGAATTTATCAGTTCAACTATGTTTACATTCAGTATAGTAAATAGTTATGGGGCGTTAGACAAAGGAATTTGACTGCATATAATAGGAAAATATATAACTTTTACTTCCTCAGCAGAAAGATTTTCTATTGTCTCAAATCTATACATCACTTTTGTATTATTACATGTATTAGAGGTATAAAGATAAGTTTTGTTGATTTTAATATATTTCAACAGGACATATATATCTACAGAATATATATATATATATATATATATATGTGTGTGTGTGTGTGTGTGTGTGTGTGTGTATGTGTGTGTGTGTGTGTGTGTGTACACTTTCAGAATCATAATATACATATACTACGATCTCAATAAGTATAAATAAACCGTTTGCTTTTGGTTTAATATATTTAATTTCTTATCAATATCTTATCGAAAATTTACTATTTATTTCCATATATTCATTTTGAGTGCCACACATTCCTCTTTAAATTAGGTGATCTATTTATCTTTCAGTCATGATACTTTCTGTTAAAAGTATAAAATTGTGTTTATTAATTATCAGTAATACAGTTTTTCTTACAGATCTCATTGAAGTGTCACTTTGTCTCTATATCTACAACTCTCAATGCAATAATTCTCTCTGACTTAATCTACCATTTTCGTTTTTTCTTTCCTTTTTACTATATATATATATATATATATATATATATATATATATATATAAAATAAACCAGAAATTTGATATTTAAATCTTCTGAATAGACATGTCTACTAGGAAAGTCTCCCTTCTTCAGCAAAGGTGAAACAAAAGTTTTCTTTATTCAAATTCAAATGTATTGAATATTTTAGACCGATAGAAATCCAAGAAAAGCATCTATCCACAAATACTTAAAATATGATGGGATTAACAATTTTTGAATTTAAGGGGAAAGCAGACAGATACCTATGTCTGATATTCGAGGATATAACTCTTCCCCACACTTGAGTCAAGAGATTAAAACTTAAAATTTATCCATGTCAGTGGGATAGAAGTGTTAGCGGAACGAAAAGAGAAAAGGAAAAAGAAAAGAAAAATTAAAAAAAAGGTGGATTGGGTGGTTGACTAGGAAGTAAGTTAAGATAAAAAGTTTCCTATAGAAACAAAACAAGACTGCTACCGTCAATGTTCAAAATAACATTGAAAAATTTACCAAAGATATTTTAATTTAAATACATAATCACTTGGAAAATTTTATAGAAAATTGTTCAGAGTAATCTAAATATAAATCAAAATTTAAAATTGAAAATATTAAATACAATACACACACACACACAAGCACATGCACACACACATACACACGCACTCACATTACCAAACGGAATTTACTTATATATCTGAAGGATATTCGCAATTCACAAGTTAAATTTCGTTTTGATTATTTTTAAAATTTATGAAACAAAATTTAAGGCGGCTAAATATGAAAGAAACTGAATTATTATATATATTGTAAGGGCTCTTCTGAAAATTATCCAAAATTACTATTTTTTATGTAAATGATAATATAGATTTAGCATTAAGATTTAAGTTTTAAATATAATCTGTGAATTTAATAAATTAAACGTTGCTATTTTTTAGTCAGTAACTTGAGACCTCAATATCGAATAGTAATTCCAGACTTATAGATACATTTCTTCCTTTTCTTATCTAAATATCTACTACTTAAAATGTATGAACCTGTAGATCAACTCTTTAGACCTCATTTTTCCTGCACCTATATAATATTTTGTTTTTGCCTTGTTTTTGCGACGGTTCTTATTTTCGTTTTTCTTTTTCCATGACGCTCTTACACATATAACTTCCCTGCTCCTTGTTAAACTTGTAACGGGTTGGTGTTTTTATATAAATGTCTATGTATTTCTGTAAGGATAAGTGTGTTCGTACATGTGTATATGTATATGTGTGCAAATATATATGGGTATGTATTTATATGTATGTATATGTGAATATGTGTTTATGTATGGGTGTGGATATATTTATATATATATATATGTGGGTATATAATTGTGTACGTGTGTGTATATGTATTTGTGTACGTATGTGCATATGTGTGTATATATGAGACATTGAAGTTTCAATGTCGAAACAAACATACCTTTGTCGTGGATATATATAGATAACTTATGTACATGTTCTAAAATATAATTTATAATAAATATATTTATATATTTCCGCTTCTCCCGTTACCTAGTTAATCTTAGGCTCCGCCAAGATAAATCTTGTAGCGAGAGGAACAGCAAGCACTTGGAATACCTGATAACAAAAAGGTATGGTTCAGTGTCTGGTGATTTACATCGCCACATTTTCAATTTGTCGAGTGTAACTCTCACTGGGATTGAACTCTCAGTTCTCTCCCGTGGATTAGATTTTTGTGTTCCTCCTTCTAAGATTAATAAGGAACAAATATACTCTGAGTTCGAGTTATTGTACTCGCAAATTTGTCATCATGTTCCAATATCTTCTGAAAAGTGCTCTGAGGTTAAGGCCAGGTTGCTTGAGTCTGCTATCGAGTACACTTCGCTTAGTTGTGAGAAAGACTCTCTTGACTGGCGTGGTGTACATTACCGCACAATTGGGTCCTTGCGTGCTCGTGGTGACATTTATATTACTAAGCCTGATAAAGGTGCTGGCGTTGTTATACTAAATTTGGACGATTATCATTCTAAAATGTATGAAATTTTGAATGACCGTTCAAAGTTTACCGTTATCGGTCCAGCCGATAAATTTGACAGTACTGTTAGGACAGAGGCTAAAATTCAACGCTGGCTTCTTACTTTATATAAACAAAGTATTATTTCCAAAGACATCTACAATAGGTTTAGGCCTGTGGGCTCTCAGCGACCCCGAATGTATGTCCTTCCTAAAGTCCATAAGGAAGGAGTTCCTCTCATACCCATACTTTCTATGGTAGGGTATATTCAGCAAGTGGTTGGCTGAGATTATCCAACCACTGTCTGTTGCTTTGTCTACTTATAGTGTCCCTGACTCCTTTAGTTTTTCCTAAATTGGTTAGAAATTTGGAGTTTTCTTCAAAAGAAAAGTGTATGGTTTCTTTTGACATTGTCAGTTTATACACTAATGTCCCGTTATCAGAGAGTATAAACATTTGTGCTGACATGTTGTATCGAGGTAATTTTGGCCCTGCGATTATTCCCGAGGAAATTTTCTTGGAGTGTATGCGGTTGGCTACTGAAGGAGTCGAGTTCAGTTTCAATGGGATTATGTATGCACAGACGGACGGTGTCGCTATGGGGAGTCCTTTGGGTCCTTTCCTATCAAATATCTTCGTGGGATATTACGAACGTGTGCTATTTGAGAAGGTCAATGAACCTTTAGTTTATCGACGTTATGTTGATGACACCTTCTCAATATTTAACAGCACATCTGAAGCTGAACAGTTTTTAGTTCAGCTAAATTCCCTACATCCTTCTCTTCAGTTCACTATGGAGATGGAGAATGAGGGAGGTCTTCCATTTTTAGATGTCTTTGTTCAGCGTAGGGACGAGGTTTTCGTAACATCTGTGTTTCGTAAACCGACCTTTACAGGTCTATATACGAATTGGAACTCTTTCGTCCCTAAGTCCCGTAAAATTGGCCTAATAGAAACTTTGGTTCACCGTGCCCTGAATATTTGTTCTCCTGAATGCTTGGCCAGCGAATTAACACGCCTGCATGATATTTTTGAGGGGAACGGGTACCCTATTAATTTTGTGAGACGGGTTATTGCCCGTAAAATTAAACGGTTTAAAGAACCAAAAGTTGAAGGGCCAAGTCGCTGTCCTTTGTATCTCAAATTACCTTGGCTTGGTAGACAATGTCTTGCTGTTACTGATAAAGTTTCGGCTATTATTTCGTCGGGTTATTTTTCAGTAAAATTGCGCGTTGTTTATAAAACAAGACCTGTGTTTCCATCTTTTGTTAAGGATCGGTTGTCCTATTTTCGTAAAAGTTCTGTTGTGTATCAATTTAAATGCTGTTGCGATGCAGCATACATAGGACGAACCAATCTGAGATTGGAGACACGGGTTTCGCAGCATGTCCCCGCGAATTTACGTTTGGGCAATTCCAATAGCAATTTAAGGACGACTCAGGCCGTGCTTGATTCAGCAATCGGCCAGCACCTGTTGGACAATCCGGCTTGTACCTCCTCTTATGAGGACAGTTGGTTTTCTGTCTTGCACAGTGCTCGTTCGGCATATCATTTACGTGTTTTGGAGGCCATTTGACTAAAATTCCATCAGCCGAGCCTGTGCAGGCAGAAAGAGCAGTTCTTACGCTCTTTGCAATTACTGGCGAGTCTGTGAGTGTAAACTTTTTTTCTTTTTTATTTCACTCTTGTGGGATTAAATGTTTACACCCCCCTCACTTTTTAATATTTCTTAATAAATTTATTTTTAAGCGAATTCCATCATCTCCCAGTATTGCAAATATTCCACTTTGTTGTGTCTTCTTCCTTACCTATTTATGAAATTTTGCCAACGTAACCCTTGACAAGTGTTGGCCGAAAGGTTCCTCGGGTTAAATTAAAATGACGTCCACACTCTTTATATATATATATATATATATATATATATATATATGTGTGTGTGTGTGTGTGTGTGTGTGTGTGTGTGTGTGTGTGTGTGTGTGTGTGGGGGGGTGTATATTGTATATATGTATATCCGTGTATGTATATGAATATATAGGACTTTATTGAACCCACCTTAAAATAAAATAAAATGTATTTATATTTTTTATTTTATCTAAATTACCTTTTACACAAAAAGATTAAATATTGCTTAATTTTCAGCAAAGCCGTTATAATATATATAATAATTCTATTCATTTCATACTGAGCCGGCGTAAATTTAGTTTCTTAAATTTTTTTTAAAATAATGAAAATTAAATTTAACTCGTGAATTATACATATTTAAGTAAAATATGTTCGGGAATGTGTGTATGAATGTGTGTGTGTATATGTCTGTGTGTGTGTGTATCTATGTGTGCGTGTGTGTGTACTTGCAGTACATTCTTTTGAGATCTAAATCTGAAGTTAATATTTTTAATTTAAAATTTAAAATTTAAGATTAAAATTTAAATTTGTATGTCCAATATTTTCTATAAGATTTATCGCAGTCATTATTTATTTAAACTAAAAGCTCATTCGTAAGTGTTTCAATGTTTTTTTAAATAAATGGTAGCATTTTTCTTTTATTTCTTTGGGAATAATGTTTTATCTTAACTTCCTTCCCAATCAACCACACATTCCGCATTTTTATTTTTTTTTTTCATGTTTTTCTTTTTTCCTTTCGTTCCCCCTACCTCTTCTATCCTTCGGACATGGCAAAATTTTGACTTTTAAACTCTTGAATCAGGTATGGGGGAGGGGTTTGTTTTTAGTTATCTGTCTGTTTTCCCCCTTTTACTTCCTTGAATTAAAAAAAAAATGTTTATTTCACCACATTATATTTTCGTGTGGATGGATAATTTCTTTTTAACTCCTACCGGTATAAAATCTTTCAATAAATTTGAATTTGAGTAAAAACAAAAAAAAACTTATATAATAATTATGGTTATGGTTATTAACCTTACTCTAATTATGGTTATGGTTATTAACCTTACTCTAATTATGGTTATGGTTATTGACATTACTCTAATTATGGTTACAGATCTTATTCTAATTATGGTTATTAACCTTACTAATTATGTTTATTAACCTTACTATATAATTAATATTAATTAATACCAATTATTTTTATTAACCTTACTTTATTAGTCAATACTAATTATGGTTATACACCTTATTTTATAGTTAATATTAAACCTATTTAGAATTTGTATATATATACATTTATATATACAGAAGTCCTATATATATATATATATATATAATGTATGTGGGGGTTCCTATTTCTGGATCTTTTAGTATTTTTTAGCATGATTTTAATATTAGCTCTCTGATGTGTTTGCGGTTTACTGTGATTTCATGCCTCTGGTTTAAGAGCTTGTTACTGTTCATATATTTAAGGATCTCAATTTTTTCTGGAAGACATATGAAACATGGTTCCTTTATAGATTTAGCTGTTCTTGCTTGTTTAAGCATTTTCCATTTAATTTTAAGTGTTTTATTTTCGTTTTTTACCTTCCAAATATATTTGGAGAGAGATGTCATGTTTTGTTTTTCTTTCTAATTGAAGAATGATAGGTGATTGTAAAATCGCTTTTTAAATTCGTTCATGGTATTTCCGATATATATTTTTCATCCTTGCGATTCTCCATGGATGAGATCCAACACATATATATCAGGGATTTCGTTAGACATCTGTTGTTCATGTGGCATTGGTTAGGGTTTGTACAGTTACAGGGGTTGTAATTATGGGCCGGACTGGTATTAGTGTTGCAGTTATTTTTGTTGTGTGCTTTTAATATTTTGTTGTTATGTGCTTTAATCATTTTTCTAAATTATTGTAGCAGCTATAACTTAGTTTAATTGTATTTTTATTGAATATTTTATTTTAGACGGTTATTTTTGGGGAAATGTTTTTCTATTAGTTGGAGAAATTTATGTCCCAGCTTGTAGTTAAACGATTGATTAAAAGGAGGGTTATACCATATGATTTTTCGGTTCCTATTTTTGCATTTTGCACTCCTGAACTTTTCCACAAAGCTGATTTTCCATGGTTGATATCCGCTATCCTTAAGGATTTTATCGTAAATTACCCTTGTTTATCAAATATTACTTTACTGAATGAGTGTTTTTATGCGGCGTACTAGCGATGATGTGGTGTGTTTGATAATAGATGGTGGGTGGTTAGAGTTGGGGTTCATATATATATTGCATTTGCATTGTTCTTCATGTAAATTTGGAAATTGTTCGATAGTAATGTAATGTTATGTCTAAGAAGTCTACTTGCTTGATGTTGGAGTTAATCACTACTTTACGACCAAAGGATTTAAAATTTTTATGAATTAGTTTTCTAGTTTTATCGACGTCACCTGCAGTTGATTCATTTGTTATCATGAGTTCGTCATCTCTATAGAGTCCTATATTGTTCGTATCGATGTCTTTATGCGCGGTGAGGTTGTACAACAGGAATATCCCCACCAGATTAGAAGATTCTGTGGAATCCGGGGCTCCCATAGATAAATCAAAATCATCTGTTGAAATTTTTGTCCACTGTTGGTTGTCGTGGATGAGAACTGATTTTCTACAGTTCAGGATTATCTTGATTTCCTCCTTAGTGATGTCAGAGTAGAGCTGGGCGAATTCCAGGGCGAGGTTGAAGATGTCCTCAGAAATCGATGGGTACAAATCCACGATATTCGACTGTAAGAAGGTGGCATTAGTTTTTTCCACAGGGTTTTCAAACCATTTGATAACGTCCATTGTACAACTACATTGCGTTAGTTGAATTTTGCCTTTATATATATATATATATATATATATATATATATATATTAGGTATTTATTGTTGTACTAATGTTATTATTATCCTTATTATTATTATTATTATTATTAGAGGTGACTGCAACTCAATGACTATAATGATACGCTGCAAAAACGCCATCACCAGTAAAATGTTATTCAATTTAAAATTAAGAGGATGTAAGGTGGATAAATAATTTCTTCATGTATGATGACATCTCAATGTTACTTTCAGAAAATTTCGACATCTACATTTATCTGCACTGTTATGCCATAAATATCTTTATATTGATCCTTTTAACACTTTACCAATACCTCAATTTCTAGCACGAAAATAAAAACTGCTTGGTAAAATAATAGACTTATCCATAAAACGCTTCAAAAACAGCATCCTATATAAATATATATAGTCTCCACAGACAGATATGCTGCGTTGTATCATAGACCATCAGTACAGTTAGACAACCATTTGCTCCGAGGAAGGATTGAAATCCGACCGAAATGTAAATATCCGCTAGTAACAGAGAGCTTTCAAATTCATTACTGAATGAAAGATATATATATATATATATATATATATATATATAGAGAGAGAGAGAGATAGAGAGAGAGGGGGGAGAGAAATACAGAGAGAGAGAGAAAGAGAGAGAGCGGGAGCCATCACATCCCAGCACTATATATGCATACATATATACATAGATATAAACGTGTGTGTATGTCTTTTTGTTTTCTATATGTATATATATATATATATATAGAGAGAGAGAGAGAGGGAAAGAGAGAGAGAGATTGAGTGAGACTGCGAGAAACAGAGCTGAATGTTCTTTTCTTATCACTCGTGTTGTAAATTTAACGACATATCCTTCACCCTTAAAAAATAACACACTTGTTATTTTGTTTGTTTATTTTTTCTGACAGTGTATTAGCCAAATTTACATAATCCAATTATTTTGTGAAGAGGTTTAAGCGTTTTTCCGTTTGGTAAACTATAGAACATATTGATTTACTTGAAAAAATTAAAGCACACGACATCGTTTTGTCTCGGTGGCCTGAATGCTACCAAACTGTACCCTAGAAATATGTTACGTTGAAACAGAATACGTTCAAAATGATGCATGGCAAATGTTGATAAAAACATGAACCTTCTATTGATTAGTAAACCAAATTGTTTAGACGACCTATTCTAACAGCTATGACGGCTGATTATCAACCTAGAGCCATAAGAGGGAACATTTTTTGTTATTTTGAAAAACTTTTTACCTCACTGCTGTATGTTATATAAATGTCCAAAATACATGCATACATATTTATCTATGGAATATAGCTTGCATTATTTGTGTGACGGAAAATTTGGTTTTAATAAATCAATGATTTTTCTTTACTGATATATAATCTATAACGCATCATTCATTTTACTATATTCATTTTATTAAGACGTGTAAGAAATATTTATATTTTACGTTTTTATTTATATATCAATAAATAAGTTTAAACAGATATTTACTTATTTCCTTGAACAGAATATGTTGTATACATTTTCTATATTTATCTCAGTTGTATATCAGTAAAATTATTAAAAATAATTTTTAAAAATCCTTTCTCTCCAGTAGGTTTTATATTTATATTTATATCATCAATGTTTGTGCTTATACATGATATGTTTTAATGTATGGATATTATATTAATATGAAGTAAAGTTTTTAAGATATAAATGCAAATGTTTATGGTAAACTCTGTATGATATCACAGTAAATACAGAAATGTACATTTTCAATTATTAAGCAATCGTATTAATTTGATGCCTCGATTCTCTTGCTACTGGTAATATTAATTTTCACAATATCAATGCTATTACTGAATAGAATTCTCAAAAGAAAGTCTCGACAATCCTATCTGATTGAGACAGAATATATCAAGTAATTTAAAGGCTGTGTAAGCAGCTACTTTATCAATTCGGTCAAATTTTATCCTCTTGACGAACATGCCGCATATCAGTAAAAAGGTATATTTTTTACGAAAGCTTTTAGGTTGGAAGTTCTTAATTATATTTCTTGTGTTATATTTCATAGTGCATTCCTACGATTTAATTAATTTTAGGATTATTATGTTTTTAATATATTTCAGAATATATTTGTTAGCTCAATAATGTTTCTAAATAATTATATGTGGATATATGTTTCAACATTTTTGTAAACTGCTTGATATAAATTTTATATTAGACAATATTTTAATCACCCATAGCAGAGTGAATGATTATGGTTTTTCTACAGGGATATTAGATTACATAATTTTTCTTTTATGTATGTTATCACATTTTGATATTTATATCACAACAATCTGATTGCATAAAAATTAGAAGTATTATATCAGAATACTATTTGTTAATGTTAATGATAAGTCTTCTATTGATATGGTTTCTTTTATCTGGTAAGTTTTATTTCATTTCGGATTCTAAACTGAACGAGATTCCAATCATTATTTTTATTCCTGAAACCTACATGCTTCCTTCACCCAAAAACGTTTTTAAACATTGTTCTGTATAAAATCTGCATACTGGTGACTATGTTCATATTTCCGAACGATTTTGTCACCAAGAATGACATCCATATAAATGTTTCGATCTGTCGAGAACATTTAACATCATAGAATATGCTTAACTTAATTTTGAGCAATTGGTAGAATAAATATCAATATCATATTTCCTCTATTTAATTCAGAGTGGATTAAATATCGGTACAAGTTTATCTGACTAACTTTCCTTATTAAAATTATATCTAATCTTTATAAATGAATTCCCAAATAACTTTCGGCAAAAGCACTTTTATTTGAAGCATTTAATCATAACATCAGACACCTGTAGGAGTTGATTAATATTAAAATTTGTTGTCTGTAAATGTATTGTTATCCAAAGTTGTGCAGGTTATCAAATATCATGGTAAGATACTTTCATTTTCTAAAAGAAGCATCAATTTTTAAGAATATTTTATGAATGCCTCATAACTTCAAGATGTAGACGATTATGATTATTAAATGTTTTGATATTATTATCTATGTTGTTTCCTCATGAATTAAGTTTTTTTTCTTCTAGACTATTTGGAATCCATAGATATTCTTTGTCTTACACTGATTTCTGTGGAAAAATCAGTTCAACTTGCTATTTAAACAATGGATGAGGAAAAGAGATATATGCATTTATTTTTCCTCATGGTATTTATGCAAAATCGAAATGTAAGATTAAATACGCAATCGTTTGGCTGGTTCTTCTTTCCGCGATAGAAACAATATATTCGTGTAACATATTTAATGCTTATTTAGTACATAGATGCTTAATATATTTCTTATAAATGGAGAAATGAATCGAAGTGGCAGAGATGTTATTCTACAGGTAGAATATAGGAAAATTAAAAAAAAAAACTTAGAAAAACAGGCTAAAATAATTATTTTATGGATGACACTGAATCGCCGTTTGGAAAAGATAAAGACGAATGATTTAATCATAGATCCAGTGAACGTCAAGAATATTTGTGATTGTATATCAGAATAGATCCTAGTAGAAAATTGTAAAAGGTTATACATCGCTTACGTTTACAAGAAAAAGGAAGTTAGCGAGCTATCATCACCCACGTCCAGTAGAGTCAAGGTACATAAATTATGAAATATATTTAATGGTAATAATAGTTTTCTTTATAAGGAAATATTCTACATTCATAGCTCATGTTTTAAAGAAATATTTTTAGTAAATTGGTTTCTCAAGTTCATTAAATGTAACTCTTACTACTTTCATTAGGATTTTGCTTTCAGACGCTACTTGTATGGAATACAAACATCTTTATTATGTTACATTTCCTCATTAAGTTAAATATTCTATCCATTTTATTTGTTGATGTAGTTTTAATTCGTGGACAGTCGTTTACATAAATACCTATCATCTAAAATACCTTGGAATATGCGAAATTGAGATAAAAAGAAGTACTAACATAGCCAAGAATGCATTCTAAAATTTGATTAGGTTATTGAGAAAGAGGAATATTTTCCTGGAAACTAAGAATCAATTTCTGGATTTTAAGTGATGCCTGTCATTCAATATGGCAGCGAATGCTGAATAATCTCATCAAAGATAAGGAAACATTGAAGCAACTGAAAGTTTGTTCTACAAATAGATGCTGAGGACACTAGGGTTCTAAAATATGAGCAACGACGATATTTTGAAAAGTATAAAAACGAAATAAAAAACTGAAAATCAACAACAGGACGAGACAGCTGATGTTTCTGATACATACATGACCAACAGAGGAAAAAAGAGCCTTGGTCAAGCGACGTGTGACATACTTGATAGGCTTGTGCTAATGGATAGAGAAGCAGGGTTTCGGAAGTAAAACAAGTGAAATAGCGTCAATAGTTATCCGGGAGAAGGAGATGGGTAAGGCCAGGATAGCCTACATCCTAAAGGAACACGATAAAAGGATATCGTCTCTGCCAATAAATGTCCTCATTCGCAGTCCCTATGAATATGCGGTATTGTGATGTGGTTTGAAACCATATAATTACATTGAACATTAATGCTAAGTAATGCTAAGTAATTCTGAGTAGATTCAGTCAAAATTGGTTTAGCAATCCCGTTTTATGCGTTGTTTTATGTACTACAATAAATTGTGCGTATAGGCGGCTTTCAGAGGGGAAGTAACATGAAATCTGTGTTCGAGTCTCACCATAGTCAATTTTTCTGAAGATTACTTTATCATATGAGCGTTTTTGGATAATTATACTAGCAGGCTTCATTGATGGGAACTCGTGATTATCAGTTTGTGTAATGGAATTACTCGCAGAATAGATAAAATATGAAACCAGGTATGCATTCTGTATGTTATAAATGCAAGAATGTATGTAATCATGTCATTTGCAGCAATAATTCCAAAGCTGCTATAACAGCCATAATCGGGTAGGAACAGCTTGCCATAAATTGCGTGATGAGTTACCACGTTTGGGTAAATTTGATGTAACCCTCTGATCATTTAAGGATTACAGCTCAAATGATCATTTATAAAAGATACGTATAGCATCTAATTTCTTGTGACATTTTTTATCTTGTGGAGTGATCATCAATTATTAGAATGTAAACAAATATTTCCGTTGAATGACGGGTTAATGGCACGATTTATCAACCATATATGTGTTACTAAAAATTGAAATATGCTTGATATTAAAAGAGATAGTTTATAGCATATGGCTTTTTTCTATTTTTTCTATAAACATAATAGATTAGTTCAATGAAAATAAACAAACATCTGCAACAACAAAAATGCTAAATGAATCGAGAAACTAAAATCTTGTGTATATATTAATATATTTGGAAAAATTGCATATATTTTTTGTAAATATATTGTCTTATACAGAGGAGCGGTAATATAGAGTAACTATAAGATAAAACAGCATTCATAATTTTTATCATAGAAAATAGTTTTCATCTGATGTAAACATTAAAGATTTAATGCTCCTATATAGGCTGGTAATTTAGGTACTGAATGCCGGCCACAGGATTGCTAACTGTGCTGTTAGAATATACTGAGATATGGCAGATCTACTTTCCACCAAAACACAGACAATTGTTTATGTATTCTATGTTGAAAATATATTTGTTGTTGTGACTAAATTATGGCATTCTATACAATAACAGTCTAAATAAAATAATTTCCTCAAAGTTTACCAGATCTTACCGCAACGCTTGAACAAGTCAGGGATTATGCTCATGGTATTGAGTTATGTTTGTGGCAATTGCTTCGATTTCTTCATCATGATAAAACAAATTAATTAGCCGAAGATAGTGATTTTAAAAATCACAACAAATCACGTTGTTGTTTTTGAACATCCTTGTACACTGTTGGCATAACATTAGGCACTCATTCAAATGTCGTCTCCCAGCTGCCAGATTACTGGTTGAAAATGCTCGTACGTAATTCAACCAAAGATATTCATACACAGATAGCTAGCATTTCAGCAATACAATCAGTGTCTGACACCTTAATCCAATTGGCAAACGTAAATATTGTTAAAAGCATCTACTACTAATACCTGTTCATATCATATGATAACAGAATAGACAGAAAAATAAAGTATACAGGTTAAGATCAACGAAATTTTCTTAAAAAAAATTATTTGGGAATGATATATCGTATTAAATGATATTATTCTACAAATCCACTCCGCTATTCATTATTTCGTATGTGACAGAATCCAGATTGATATATAAAAAACATTTCTACCTACTTGACTGCTTTCTTCAAAAGTATTCACTCTTTTATCTGCTATGCTGCAATGATATCAGTTCAAAATCCGACATTTTCAAGTCAGTAAATATTATAAGTACTCCTAAATTTCTCCGAACTTGAGAAGTCTTATCGTAAGGATTTAACGATTATCTAATAGAACCTCTCCTTTCAGAAAAATAGTTTTTCTCTTACGAGAAAAAAGAGGCCTGTCGAGTGTAATGATAAACACATTAGAAATATCTAATATTTTCTGAAGAATGATTTACTGCCATTAAAAAAAGGATGACAAAATATCTACCAAGATTTAAAAAATAATCTGCAGAGAAATAAAACAAAAATGCTGCACTGTATATCTGGTATTTCATCCGACATTTACTGAACTTCCGCATGAATTGGTGACTGAAGCTGGGGTGTTGTTTTCCCGTGGCAGGGAGTCCAAGAGACTTAAAATTAGTTCTTTAATATTGTTTGCAAAATTCCCAAATGATAATAATGAAAATTGTGGAATAAGCACAGATATAAGCAAACTGACATATGTAATTAATTATAGTACTGATTATCAGAAAATTTGAAACATATATGGTTAGCTAAAATTTTAATATTATTTGGAAGAAATAAATTTGAAATCATGAGGAATTTAATTTACCTACTTTTATTTACAAAGTTTGGTTTGCATATTCCATTTACAGATGTTAATTTACATAATTTTCTTTGCGTATTCATATTTTAATATCATTATTTATTTTGAATAATATTCGCGAAATATTA
The DNA here is from genome assembly GCA_037127315.1 of Ascarosepion bandense. NCBI lineage: Eukaryota > Metazoa > Mollusca > Cephalopoda > Sepiida > Sepiidae > Ascarosepion > Ascarosepion bandense. The sequence continues at coordinate 3,512,570 of JBBBDQ010000190.1, forward strand.
TCCTCAAAACAGCTTTATATTCTCAATTTAATTAGACATATATATTATTTTCAAAGAAAATATGAAATCAGTTATCTTATTGATAAGCATATTCGCAGGTTGCTTTAACTTCAATCTTAACTTGAGTACATAGATTCTTTAAGATATAATAATATTCTTCATACATAAAACATTCACCAATAATGGAAGTAAATATTATTGGGTTTTCTTTGAATAAAATGAATTGTAATTCAATTTGTGAATCTACAGGTTATTATTTCCTGGAATGAATATATTTGCTGGAATGGCCAAAATATAATCGATATGTTATTACAAATTTTGAGTGAACTGAATAAGGTCATGTAAGATATAATTTATCCTTATAAAATGTTAGAAAAAGAATCTTAGTAACGGTTTGAATTTGAAGAATGTGTTCAAATTTGTATAGATCCCTATAAATTTTATCTCAGAATAAATTCTAAATAAAGTCCCTACTTCCGCCATAGTTGAAGACTATCGAAACAGCTATTATGTTATGGATCAAAATGAGCCGTAATAATATTTATTACTCTTTATACAATATTAAATCAATCGTTTATTTATATCATATTTTAGTTGATAATTTCCTGTGCTTTAAAAAGGTTATGATTTTAGTCATGACCGTTTTGTGTTTACATAAAATTTTATGAAGATCGTTTCAAAATATTGCACGGAAATGGAACAAGGCATATTGAATAAATTATGAAACACTATTGCGGTGTGTATATTACGTTGAGACAAAAGATTTTTCTGATTTTCTTTGAAGATATTTGACCACTTGTAAAGCCATGTCATGTCATGTCAGTAATCTAATAAAATACTTTGCCCATTTTTGCTGAATTTCTTATTATTTTTTCTATAGACCGAATAACCTTATTTTATTCTCTATTTTGCAGTTTTGAATTTGCATAGTGAAAAATTGCAATTAGATTCTTTTTCCCACTACCTGTGAAAAAGAGTCTAAATGAAATTGTGGCGAAAACATAAACTAGAATGTGGAAAGCCAAACAACTTTCAAATCGCATGTGGCACAAATCTAGTTTACATGTTTGATGTAAGGTAAAATAATGATCGAATGCGAAATTTTTCGGAAGATTAAGCACTCAGTCAATGACTGCAAAATAGTAATAAATACACTCGCATACAGGGTGCTATGTGTAAATAATTGCTATTTATTAAATTTTTCAGTTCACCCATGCTTGCTGTTATTTTTGTATTTGAGTCGTTTACGCAGTATAAGCGGATAAGTTAAACGCCATCTATGAAATAAACTGCCACATCGCTCAAAGTAATGCTGTACTGCTTGAAATTCTAACTAGTAGCTGTAATACAAACAATTTTAAAAGTTTGTGTATAAATTAAGACATGCAGATTATTCGAAGGGGCTGAATGATTCCAATGGTGTTTACGAAGGTGTTTGAAATGATCACTAATAATGGAAAAGTTATGTCTCCGTTCATACTCCTATATCTAATCAGAATTTACATGTTGCTCTACTTCAAGTGCTTTGAGAAAGTAATGCTTACCCAATCATGATCTAACGGAGGGGAAGAAGCAATATCTATCAATAAGTGTCTTTGTTATACTACACAAGCAGGAAACGAGTAAAATATATTATTAAAAAGTGTGTAGAACTATAAATAATCTGTTCATCACATATAAACTAATTACGTGTGAAGAATTGTAATTATTATATTCTTGATGAAAACAACGTTTTTTCCTCCGGGACAGAAAGAATGCCGAACAGGTTCATACGGTTATAAAGATCAACGATTAAGAAATAATTGCAAGAAGAAAAAGTAAAAATCTCAGCAGAGCATGAATAGTTTACTGTAAACGTTGTGATAATATACCACTCACTTGGATCCCTAAGGTTTTGTAATCAGATAAAGGCAATTCAGTGACGGCAAGTTGTCTCAAATTTAGTATGAAACCGTGGAAAACCTATTATACAAATGTCATATCAAATGTACTGCCACTATTGAATCTTTGAATATTCGACAAGGGATCTTTGAATGAGACCCCCTACCGCCGTTCTGTTCTGTCAGTCTTCAACCTCGCTTAGGCATGAGCTAAACAGCAATAACTATGAATACAAAGTTTAAAAGGAAATGCTTAACCACCTATTATACATAAAGAATATCACACTCATTCCCAAAGACGACAATGAATTGAAGGGTATACTCAAAATGTTTCAATGATAATATCGGTATGGATTTCAGATTAGATAAACGTGCAAAAGTAACTTGCTTCCAAGAAAAGGGGGATTGCAGAAATATACTTAATACATGTAAATTATTTCATAGATATTAGGGAAGAAGAAGAAGAAAAAAAAGAAAAAAATTACAAATCACTACGAGTCATTGAAGGAGATGTAATTGAATGAAGATCAAATTACGTAAAGAATACTCCCGGCTTGTGCGTCTTGTTTTAAATAGTAACTTGAATTACAAAAAAATAATATCAGTCAAAACATATTTGACATTCTCTCTGTTGCAATATATTTTCAAAATCTTAATTAGACAACAGACGACATTAAGCGAATAGATATCAAAACAAAAACATTCTCAGATGCAACCTCATAGATCATCCTGAAACTCGTGGTGATCAACTGCATTTGATTAAATTCGAATGAGGTAGATGATTCTTCTCTTAAAACTCTACAAAATTGGTCTTCAAAAACAGTTTAAAACGAAAGAAGATTAAATGATGACATCTGTCTAAACACATGTAACAAATAATAATTTTTTCCCGTAATATAGGGATAAGAATATTCTACTAGAAATTTCAAGTTGATGAAGAAGTTCGAGCAAAACATAATACAGATTCTGCGGTTGCAAATCGTCTAAAATTATAGCTAAATAAATATGATGGGCCAGATACATGCATGGGGGCAAGCTAAGCCTCTTCCCGGCCAATATGAAATATAATGATATTGATAAACGCTGAAAAGTACATTTGCTGGGTAGTGCAAGGCTAAAAACTGAAACCAAAAATGTTATTCTTGCTGGACTGGAAAAATACTTGCTAATTATAAATTACCAAGATCAGGTAAAAATACATTTGTTGACCAAAAATTCTAGGATAATTATCCAGAAACAATTGATTATCTTGTATTACGTGGTCGGTATAAGCAGTCACTGAATATAACTTTTATGGAAAATATACTGCTAATTTTAATATAAACACCAATCAAACCCAGATACCTCTATAGGACATGTAACATTTTTATTGGACTTAACTATTTACACAGACAAAACAGTGAAAGCTAATCGTCCGCACTGAACTTGATTAGAGTCAACGAGAGAGCATATCCCCTTTAATGGATATAACATGTCCAACAGACTTTAATGAATCCTTGAGGGTTTTCGAAAAGTATTAATGTACAAAGACCTTGAAATCCAAATCTGAAAAACATGACATATGAGGACGTCATGAATCTCAGTTATAGTCAAATCCGTCGGTGTAAGTAGAAAATATTCCAATAAAACCACTAAAGCGTGACCTAGCATGCAAAGCCTATATATATATATGTATATATATATATATATATATATATATATATATACTACAAGTACAGTTCACACCTTACGAAGTGTTATGAAGATTGTTTTTGAACTTAATTTATTTTTTTAAGATTCAGTAGAAAATATCCTGCTGTCAATTCTGACCATATGTCTAAGAAATAAATGAGTATACATGAGAATGATACGAATACTACAACTACTACTACTATTAATAATAACAATAAAAATGATAATAATAGTAATAATAATAAAATAGAATTATTTCCAATACAAATTAAAAATGATTTAACTTTAACATATATTTAAATAAGATCTGATTTTTCTCAGCAAATATCTGCATTAATATGTAATCCTAGTATTTATTAATACAACTTTAAAATATTGTTATTAAAGATAAAATTTTACTAGCATTTACTGATCTTTTTAAAATTTAATATGAAAACTATATTGTCCATGTAAGGAGTTAAGTTAGTAATAACAATTAAAAATATACTGAGTTCAGTGTTCACTGGATTTCTTTTTCCTGTGAGCCTTGACCCGATTAAAATCAGTAAATTTAATATTCATATTTGGCGTCTAATTATTACGACTGCGAATATATTTCTAAGGATTTCAGTGAATAATCTGGTCCAAACAGATTCAAGGTATCTATTTTGTATTTTATCGAGATAAATCAATTGTTACATAAGCTGAGCCGCACATCTTAAGACCATATTCTCACATTGTGCTTTTCATATGAAGACATAACATGAATTCGAATAAAAACTCAGCTTCGCAAATATTTAATTAAAGAAAAAGAAAATTTCATGCTTAGAGCAGAACTGAAACATTTTATATTATAAAATTAGCTGAAATAAATTTGCACTCTATTTAACATCTGTACATCATTTGATACATTTTAATAATCTTTCATTAATTCTTATGAAATATTAGAGCCGATTTTACATTCAAGGTTCACTTAATGATTAATCTAAAAGTAAATGCTATGAAAAAATTGTTTTTCTACTTTGAAATGTATCACTTTAACCAAGGGTTATATTTAATTTTTCATTAAATCTTTATTTAGGAAGAATTGTAACAACAAAAGAAAAATATTTACAAACTTAAAATAAAATCCAAAACAATTTAATTTTTTCCTGTCTTTTGCATTATTTCTATAGAGAAAAAATGTACTAGATATATTTCCCATTAATATACGGATTTTCATACAACATATGTTATGAATCTTTTATCTGTCATGGTGATAGTGCACACCTATAATCAAGAGGCAACTATTAACGAATAACTAAATAAATGAAAGCGTATACTTATTTTTTATCTATCTAGAACATGGCAATTTTCAACAAACATAAACATATGAGAAATTATGAAATATAAGATAAATACATATTAAAAAATTTCAATTAGCCTGGAAATAAATACATTGATTGTGTCGAAGTGCGCATTCCATCTTAACCATTTCTTATTTTGAGAATTACAATTTAAATGAAAATGAGGAAAATCATTTGATGATTCCTCTATTATATCGGTCCAGACTTTCATCTAGTCAGTCATTAACTGGGAGGTTCTATTATTCTGAATGGGCTTGGAAAAATCGGGAAAAATATTTTAGGATATGTTAAATAATGCCAAGAAAAGACCGAAATATTAGTTGAGAGTAAACACACACACACACACACACACACACACACACACACACACACACACACACACACACACACACACACACACACACACACACACACACACACACACACACACACACACACACACACACACACACACATAAATATATATATATATATATATATATATATATATAGAAAGAGAGAGAGATAGACAGAGAGTGAGAGAAAGAGTGAAAATGTGAGAATATATCCCAAAAATATATACATATTATGTAAATGAAAATTTTAAAGATAATATTTAATACTATATATTTTCCAGACATCACTATGTTTAATACAACTATATCTGGACTATAAAATCACACGACATGGTTTCCTTTAGGCTATAGATTTCTGTTAGTCGACCGAACAAATGCTTTGCTAATGTTGGCTAAAGTGTACAATGGGTATGCTGTACGTGTATTTTCAATTATTTATCTAAGGGCTACAAATGCAGTAATTTTTCTTTTTTTTTTTCTTTTTTTTTTTAATCAGATCACCCCGAGCAAGGCGGTAAGGCCACTGATGTGAAAGGGGGCTACATAGGAGTGAAAAGATTGGAAAAGAGAAAGCCAGAAACCGCATCCTAAACAGGAAACAAGGAATGAGCCTCTTCACCTGTTCAATAGACGTGGGTGGAGTGTGAACCGGGCGATTGTTTAGTCTATGTACTCGAATTTCTGCGATGCAAAATGTAATTTACGGCTCCCCATTAGAAAAAAGTGTTATTTAAATTTGCTCAAATTATGATAGACATGTTCTTCTTTTCTGAAGTGTCTATTTTATGTTGACCATAAACACACACACATACACACACACACACGTGTGTGTGTAAGTTTGCATGTGTGAGAGTATATCCCATTGCGCACATTGAATCTGAATAAATGTTCATTCGATGGTAAATATCAAGTCAAAATTACGTTATATTATATGGGTATTGTCGGACATTTCCAATTAGAAATGTTCGAAAGTCATCGTTTTTTAAACTTTGATGTTTCCTTTGTGAGCTACTAAAATAAATTATAAATACGACATTCACTAAAAGTAAAGATTCTACTTATTTCATTTTTAGCACAAGTCTGTCTCAGGTATTTTTTCCTCAAATTTCAGTGTTGTTTTTTCATGAGCAAAATTTTAGATCTGAAAATAATGCAATTTGGAATTAAGAAAAAAATGCCCGAATAGTTATCTCAAACATTAGAAAGTGTTATTCTATTAAAACGGCATTTCGTTTACGTTATAAATGCCAACGCGCAGTCATCATCGACATGATAATATTATCCTTTAAATTGCTGAAACACCATATATTACTTTTATGTATGATCCCGTTTAAATAATATCAAGAAAGGAAAGCTATTTCTATTATATAGTGTTTTAATAATGTTATGGATAAAAAGCCAAAAAAGCACATAAATTCGTTAAAATAATGCTATTCTTATTGAAAACAGTATTGTATGATCACATGAAATTACAATATTTATCACTAATGAATTTCGAACCCGATGAATATTTATTTTCGTAACAACTTTTATAGTCTCAACCTAGCTAGTAACATTGTAAGAAAGGGCTCTGCTTGGCAATTAAATCTACGGCATTCGTCTCCTTAACTACCTGCAATTTCCATTTATTGTATGGTAAGAGTAAAATCATACATGCTAATTACGGAGGAAAAGTCTTAATGAAATGAAACTTGAGATAAATATACATATATCATTATATAAAAATTCGTAAGTGACATTAATTTGACGCAGCAGAGATAAATTTGATTGTAGAATATGGGTAAGAAAAAATCAAACAGAAATCAGCAACTGTATTATCAATTTTGTGTTCTCAGGTTAATATCTACGTCTTTTTAGACGTTAATGCCGAAAGTCTGTGTATTCTTCAAAGGTGACTGTGATATGTACAATTCATTGTGAGAATTAGATTGATGGCATTCAAATTTTCATAAAAAGTTTTTTTTAGAAGACAGTTCAACGTGTGTTCAGTTGTCACGAACATTTTAATTACATCCTTCAATTCATTGTCATCTTTGGAAATGAGGTTGATATTCTATTTGTAAAATAGGTTATTAAACACGTTCTTTTTTTAACTTTGTATTCATAGTTATTGCTGTTTATTTCATGCCCAAGGGAGTTTTAAAACTTACAGGATACCTACCTATCAAAAGAAAATTCATACGTAAAGCCACAAACTTATTCGCCTGAAGAGAGTCAATTTAGACTCGAAACAAGTGTCGCGTCACAAATACTATTATGGACATTTAAAAGATTCATAACATGTATAATAACAACAACAATAAATATACACTTTAAACAAAACTTTTATGGTCTCTCACACTTTTTATTCTGTATATATATATATATATATGACTTCTTTTTGCTGGTGAAGTAAATGATTTGGATTCATACAGTTATATTGTGATAAGGACAATTAATGATGAAGTCGATGTATGTGTGATTCTTTGAAAAGGTCTCTGAAATCTTATTCATGCCCACAAATATTGATTTGTTGTATTTCGTGCCCGACATGAATCACATTCAATACCTCCGTATATTTGGCAAGAATCCAATCAGATTTGACTTCTGCCACAAGCAATGCCCACGTTTTCTTTCACTTCTTTAGAAATCTATTTACTTCCGAGTGATAGCAGGATTCTTTCAAAATCATTCCCTGCAGATAATATGCATTTACAATGTATCTTTGCAATATATTTAAATGAAAAGAAATAGTCCTCTTGCGAAGGTTTTGATCCTGAAATAAAAGACACGAAAACGCAGAACACGATCATCTTTCTAAGACTAACTTTCACATCTATTTATTTGAGAATTATTGTGTTATTATTTTAGGCTTCATGAAAAATACAGTATAAATGTGTTTCTGAGTGCATGTGAGTGTATGTAGGTATTTTTACGTGTATAGCGTAGGTGTTTGCAAAATCTATAATATTCCAGCTGAGATTTGGTTTCAAGCACGCTATAAGAGATTTGGGATATTCTGAATTTATTTTCTCCTGTCAAGCTACAGGCTAAATTCCATCACAGTGTAGACTCTACCCCTTTGGATTGCAACTGAACTAGACAAAGGAAAAATTAATTGAAACTTTCTTGTTGGTTGATGTTGTATGTCATAATATGCAATTTCGCCAGGATCTCACTCTCTTGTAATGTTAAACTGAGAAGATAATCCAATATTGATGTTGCTGTGATGTGCCTGAAATCCATACCAGGGTTTGCATCCCAGATTTGTGAGACTGTGACTGTGATATCGATGTTTGTGTTAGCCCAAAGCAACTGAACATATTCACCTGCTAACAAATGCCAGATAATATGCACAATTGAAGAAATATAACTATATTCTTCGCAACAGATTTTAATCATGATTCAAGGGAGTAATATGGAAAGGTTTTTGCGACCTTATTTAAAAAATAACATAAAATATATACTTGTCTGTTCGTCTGCAGCTCAAATTTAAAAGATCTTTTAGCAGATTGGTCATAAAATTTGCATTCACCATAAATAGACCATGTGTGTGTCGTTGTGATTTTTTGAGTGTGTGTGTATGTGTGTTTGTGCGTGTGTCTATATGTTTGCTAGTGACAGTAAACTTTTTATTTGCAGTCATTTTCCGTAGTTGAAGATGAATTTGCTTGTGCCGTAAATATGTATATATTAATCAGTTAATTTTATACCGCAAATATAAACTACTATTACTATTATCACTACTTCTATTGCTATTAATACTAATAATAATGATAATAATAAAATTCATTCTAAATAATTAAGTTTTAGTAAAAATATTTATAAATTAGTCTTTGAATGCATTAAACATAATGTATAGTGTATGATATAATTTATGCACAGAATGCGTACATGCAATCACCATCGTTATCCAAGACATCTTGAAGGAGAAGGTCAAACGGATCAGTGATATGTCTATCTTGATTGTCATGAGCTTAAAGGTGTAATTTCATAGGATATCACATTGTATAAAAAAGTATTAGCCGTGGATACTGACTGATACTGCAATTACTATGGATTAAAACATTGTAAAGCAGCGGAAAATAATAGAGTAATTAAATGCAGGTAGGGCAAATCAGTGAAGATGCATCGTTTTTTTGGGGTTTTTTTTCTTAATAAAATGGTTTGAAATATGACGATCGAAAGAGCTAGAAACGCTATCAAATATAATAACAACAATAATAATAATAATCAAATATAATAACAATAAAATATAATAACAATAATCAAATATAATAACAATAATAATCATAATAATAATAATAATAATAATAAACTTGTCTATTAATTGATATGGCTTGTCCAGCGGATTGTAACATAGCAATCAAGGAATTTGAAAAACTGTCAAAATATAAAGACCTGGAAGTTGAAATAGAAAAAATGTGGAAATTGAAAACAAGAGTTGTGCCAGTGATAGTAGGTGCACTTGGAATGATAAAAAATGGAACAAAACAACACATTGAAAGAATCCCTGGAAACCCCAGCTTAAGAGATATACAAAAAATTGTCTTATTAAGTACAGCCCACACACTAAGGAAAACTTTATCTATGTAATGCTAGGGATGATAGGGAAGATAGAAAAACATGAAATGGAGTCATAACAACACACCACGACCTGCCTTAGGTCTCCCCGCAGACTTGGTTGGTAGTGAGACCAAAGCAGAAACCGAAATATGATGAAAAAATGACATAATAATAATAATAATAATAATAATAATAATAATAATAATAATATCTATAAAAATGTCTTGGCCTTTTTCATTGACATGTCAGATCGATCAAAATGTAATGTATCTTTGAAGGCGACCAATCTATGCTCAAACTATAAAAAAAATTAAGTGGAAATCTCTAAAAGTGTCAACGGATGAAATTGTTAAAATCATTTACATGCATGAATGATGATAGTCCATGCCTGAAATAAATACAAAATATTTTATCAAGTAGATCCTGCAAAATATGAAGATATTCATCAATGTAAGATGTTGGTGATATTAGATTATTGTATACTTATTTTTATTTATTTATTTATTGAAAAAACTTTACAGTACAAGTGTCATGATGTTATTTCAAATATTAGGTCTCCCTATGCGAAAAAGAAGGAGATAAGTATACAATGTATAATTATGGAAATTATAATAAATATTGCAATAATATTAAGAAAAAAAATAAAAGAACTTAAAAATAGAGCACACTTTAATATACGACTTTTATGTTATATGATTTGATTTATCAATATTAGATATCATTTCAAGTCATTTAAATTTTTCAAAATAAAGAAGCAATACATTCAAGTGAAAGTTTAATATTAAAGAATAAATTTATTTCTACCCAATCATGAACATATTTAAACCCAATCTGGGTATCTATAGCTAAAGCGTTTTAGGTTCTCTCGACAATATATGATACTCCTAACAGAGCTCAAGCATATTTACAGGAAACAGGAAAAGCATTTATAAAATTCAAATAGCCTCGATCTACTGAAGTAAAAAAAAATTCGGAGAATATCTGGCCTCATAAAAAAGATTTTAATATCAATGCAGAAATCATCAAACGAGGACGACAAAAAGCAAAGAATAAACATGTGCAAGCAGCAAAAAAGATTCATGATACGCAAGCGCCAAGAAAACCACGAAAATCATAACCCCCTAGAAATGACAAAACACTCACCTTTTATCTCTAAAAATACTGTTGTTGGTTCATCAAGGCCACAAAAACAGACCAAATAGTAACAGAGCTAATTATTATGAAGAATCAAATTTTAGAATAGATTGCTGAATGTAATACATACGTCTCAGAAAAACCAATGTAACGGATGATCCAAATATTATAGGTGAAAAAACATATTTGTGCAACCCATATAAATCGATCGCGACTGACCTGAAAAACTGTATGTGCCTTTCTCAGGTGAAAATATTGTTGTTGGATCTCACGTTTTTCTATGAGAATGGACTGATATACTGCTGCCATAGTGACATACGTCAGACATTGCGAGAAGTGATGAGTTATGTAAGTTACCTAAGTTCGACGGAGAATACAGCATCTGTAGTCATACTTGCTCTGAGCTTCACTCAACCAGAATAGTATTACCAGCACCCGTCAGCTTCCGACTTGGACATACTAATTCTAGCCCGGCTACACTTCAAGACTTGTACATATATCTATATTCCTTTCTAATCTTATTCTGGGACTACTACCCTGCGTTCGATTTTGTATCTTTACGTTTAATATAACTTTTTCTAGCTAAAATGTCTCGTTTGTTGTTCCTTATTTTGTGCGGTTCCTCACTCGCAATCCATAACACATAGGCGACGAAGATTCGAACGCGAATCATCACAACAACTTGACGACGAAGATTCGAACGCGAGTCGCCTCAACAATTGGCGAGAAAGTTTTCGAATTCACGTACACAACAAATTTGAGAAAACAATTCGAACTTAACGGCAAAGGATTCGAAATTACCGATGAAAGGTTCAACAACTTGGAAAAAAGGATTCGAATTCAAGCCAATGACAACTTAGCAATGAAGTTATTTGAAAGTCAATATTTTTTCCTACTCAAGCAAGTCACAACAGGAATATTTTTACACAACATTTTACAAGATTAAAGGCAAAAAAGCAACGGAAACAAGTGAAACCCGTCACGGAATCAAAGCAGCATACCATGGATGACTTTCAAAAAGAAATACTAGAAAGTAAAAAGAGAATTGAAGAGAGACAAAGAAAATTTGATGAAAAAAATCGAGTACAATTTAAATTAGAGACAAGCATAGAAATTAAAAATGTTAAAGAAGGAAGACAAATGGAAATGTAAAGATTAAATGAAGAAAGACTATTGAAACTTCTATAATTATTACTAAAATTGACAGACAATACACAAGAAAGCCACACTGAAAATAAGGCGACGTTTTCCCAAGACGCCGTTGTAATGCTATGGAGACATTTAACTACTCTCTTGATGATGACAAAAATTTCGGGAATTATTACAGACACTATGAAAGCATTTTAACATTGATTGTCAAAACTGAACAGAAAAGAAAAGTTAAGGCTACTACGAAGGAAATTAGGAACTGAGAATACACAAAATTAGTGGAATATATCCTGCCAAAAAAAAAAAAAACGACTTAACCTTTCAAGAGGCATTTCCATGACTTATGATGCTCTTGATTCCAAAGATTTCACTATTTCATAATAGTTGAAAATGCCTCAATCTCGTAAAAAACAAAAATGAGGAATATTCGACGTTACCAAACATTGCGATGACTTTAAATAGGCAAAATTAACACCGGACAACTTTAAGTGTCTCATATTTGTACAATGATTAGTCGCAAATAAGGACAGCGAAATGCAAAAAAAGAATGCTTACCAAACTCTAAAATGAGCCTGGATTAACGCTGCAAAAAACTATCAGAAGACTGCCAAAAATGCGTAATTATTACAAAAAAGACAGTGAAGATATTGGTGGGTCGGGACTAGGACATATACGCAAGTTAAACAAAAATCTACGTTTTTCACCCTCCACAAAAGTAAAACAAGAATTTAATGCAAAAATCGCTTTTAACAATAATCAACCTACAAACACGGAGCAAACTGAATTGTCCGAGCACGATGCATACACAAAATATTGCTCTGTTTGTCATAGGAAAACGAATCAATTTTAAAATTGAAATAATCGTAAATGTGAAATTCCATGGAAAAACGAAAAAAATAAAAATATACCTTATGAAAAGCAGAAAATTTGGTGAGCATAGACTCGATGCAAAATATTGATATATTGGATTTTTCTATTAGCTCTTTCTGTAAGAAAATAGAGTGCAAGCCGTCAGAAGCTACGAAATTAAAAGAAGTACAAAATCAAGTATTTTAAAGCGGTTTAAGACGATGTAACTAATTCGCAACAAAAATTGAGCTAAAGCAGAATTTTCAGCCAGTATCTAAGGAAAAGCGAAACCTACCTTTCACAACTATTGATGAAATAGTTAAACAGCTAGATAGATTAGAACAAACTACGATTCTTTCAAAACTAGAAATCAGTGAATGTGTGGCGCAAGTTGTATTCGTTAAGAAAAAAATTCCTGAAACACGCGTGTTTGTACATATTTCTTGACTGGATTAAACAACGCTATCAAAGATTATCACTACACATTGCCAAACCTGGAGGAAATATTTACCAAGCTTAACGGTTATAAGGTATTTTTGCAAATTGATTTATGCGAAGCTTATCTTCAGATTCCAATACTAGAAGAAAGTACAAAGGGCTTTACAAATTCAGCAGATTACTATTTGAAATAAAAGCAGCTCCGTCAATCATTCAACAGACAATAGATAAGATGCTCACGGTACAGAACTTTGCTACTTCTTATTGATAAGACTTTCTAATTAAAACGATAATATGGAAGAACACACCACGCATATTAATGAGATTTTTAAAAGAATACAGGATGTTAGGTTTAAAATAAAGGACAAAAATTAGATTTTTTTCAAAAATAAATTAAATATTTAGGCTATATAATTAACAAAAGTGGCAGAAAACCAGGTCCAGATAGGGTATCAGCTATAAAGAAATACTCCTGAGCCGAAAAATGTCGGAGAGTGGCAAACTTTCTTGGTCTTGCAAACTATTACGGTGAATTCATTGAAAACATGTATAAATTGAGGACTCCCTTCAGTGAACCATTGAAAAAAGATAACAGATGACACTAGACGAAAGATTGTCAAACACTTTTAAAGAAATCATAAAGAAACTAACATCGAGGCATTTTGACCCCAAACTGAAAATCCTCATTGCTAGAGATGCAAGCTCACACAGCGTGGTAGCTTGTATATTACACAAGATGCATGATGGCAGAAGGGAACCTATAACTCATGCATCTAGATCGTTGCTACTCGCAGAGAGGAATTATTTGCAATTAGAAAAAGAAGCGTTAGGCATAATATTCTCCATAATTCGCATTCACAGATACATATATAGAAGAGAGTTTACTCTTCAAACGGAACATAAACCTTATCTTACCTTATTAGGATCGAAATAAATGACTTCCAGTTTACACCGCCAAGAGACTCCTGAAGTGGAGAACGATACTACTAGACTGGAATTTCAATTTAGAGCTTTGACCATGGAAGAAAATTGGTCATGCGGATGGATTATCTAGATTGGTTATCTACAAAATGCAAACTTTGGAAGAATATATAATAGCGGCTTTGAGAGCCGAAAACAAAATTAGTAAAGTGCTGAGCAATACAGTAAGGGAATTAGCAGTAACACTGTTAGAAATAAGAAGAGAAGCGGAAATAGACGGATTCAACAGAAGCACAAAGAAGAAAAAGGAAGAAAAAAGAAATTAGCAAAAACATTTTAAATTTGGCGATAATGTCCTACTTTATAATGAAAGAGATTTAATACCAAAATCTTTACAAAGATGCATTTTGAAGGACTTTTATCTAGGACGCCTATGAAAAAAAGCATGAAAAGGCTAAAGGAAAGTTTCCTTTAAAGGCCTAATATGGATGACAATATTACGTAGATGGTGAAAAAATGTAAAGGCTGGACGGCGGCAGCAAAGCCAACACCAATGATAAGGAAACCATGGACTAAGGTTAACAAACCTTCTAAGCGGGACCGATAGTATTTCATAACGGTAGAAAATTTTAGCAAGTGGCCAGAAGTCTTCAGTTATATAAAAATTCTACGACCGAAAATTCAATAAAATGTTTACACGAATTATCAGTAAGATTTTGCGTAGTAGATTGTCTTGTAGCGACAATGATACTCAATTTACCTAGATCGACATCCAAAAACTCTGCAAGACTTAACAAGTAAAACACATAAAAATAGCACATTATCATCCACAGTCTTAAGGTCAAGACGAAAGTTATGTGAACACAATAAGAGAACACTGAAAAATCAGGAAACCATACCAACCGTACCAACGGAAAGGGCTATACATCAATACTTAAAAATGTACAGAATTACCCCGAACAGAGACACACCATATGGTATTTCACCAGCTGAAGTGACATTTGCCCGCAAAATACGATGTGTTTTTAATAAATTGTTACCCAGCAAAAATAAAAATTGTCTTACACGCATAGTACCGAAAAGATTATTCAAACCAGTTGAAATGTGTCTATTTCTGAATGTTCAAAAATAAGGAGAGGGTTTTGTGGGATTCCAATTTTTTCTATAATGGACTCGACCTTAGTTTACATATACTCCTGCCATAATTAGATACCTAAGACATCGTGAGAACAGATGAGACCCGTAAGTTAAATAACGATACCGAAGTTCGACGGAGATTACAGCATCCGTAGTCATAGTAGCTCCGCGATCCACTCAGCCAAACTAGTATTACCAGCACCCGTCATCTTACGACGTGGACATACTATTTCTAGCACGGCTTCACTTCAAGACGCACGCGCGCGCGCACACACACACACACACACACACACACACACACATATATATATATTGTCATTCGCAACAGATCTGTTTCGCCATATCACAGCTCATCAGTACGGTTAGACTCCGATTGCTTTTATACCCAGGACTGAAACCCGACCGACATGGCGTCATTCGGCGACTCTACTCCATAGCTATGGCCGTTCGGTGGAAGTAGGCATACGTTTTAGCGCATATCATTATACACGCCCAATAGCTAGTGCGTTCTAATTCATTTCACTGAATGAGCTATGCGTACATGCCAGAATAGCTACTGTTTATCAAAGTCTACTATTTTTCCAGAGTGCTCAATTCCTTACTAATTATTTATCTCCGTTCAGTTTTTATCTTTACGTTTAATATAACATGTTTCTATATCAAATATCTGGTTTGTTCATTATTTTGTGCAGTTCCTCACTCGAAATCCACAACAAATACATTTCACCTTAACAAGAAGGCAAGTTGAGGAGATTCATGAGTTTTAAGTAATAAATATCATGGTCCTAATACATTGCATGTAAAATATACAAAATTAAATTAGTACAGATTGAATAGATTGACCTAAAACCTTTATTGCTATACCTTTGAGAATACTATAGGAATTAATTCCCACTGAACTGATACATATAGTTTTCTAAAAGGTAGAACTGTTTCAGCTGATAAAATTTCCGTAAATATAGCATGAAACTATAGCAAACCTTATTATTCTTAAATCACAAGAATGATACCGCACAACTAACCACCATGAGGAATTTTTCAATGTGACACCCTAATGCTCGTTTTGTTCTGTCTTTTAACCTTCTTTTTGAAAGAAATAAACAAAAATAACTATGGATAAAATTTAAAGAGAAATGGTTTAATCAACTTTTATACATGGATGATATCAAACTATTTTACAAGGTGAAGTACGGTTTAGCGCTATCCTCAATATTGTAAAATATTTTTTGGATGAAATCTGTATGGATTTTGGATGAGATAAATGTGTAAAGTAACAATGAGTTGCGGTAACACGCATAATAGATCTAAATTTTGCTTTAAAGATTTTGGAACTATAAAAAAAAGAGTATAGTTGCATACAGGTCAGTGAATGAGATGGAATAAAGTACACCACAATTAACTACAGCATATGCGCCTGGAGCTAAATAAGAACTTAAATTCAGCTTTAAACCTATTGGTCAGATGTAGTGCAATACAGTGTCAATATCCTTAAGATTTCGAGTATAAATACTACGCAGCTAACGTCTTTACGAAAAGCATACTCTCAGATGAAGCTAAAATATTACAAAGAGCTTTTTCGTTGCAAAATATGTGTGATTTAGATTTTTTTCTCAATTTTGCAAAAGTTATCTGTGGCAAATGACATGAAATCATTTCTTTTTACCTTCAGACATTGGTCGGGACCAGGTGAGAATATGTACAAAAAAGAAATCAAACGAAATAGCAGTAATAAGAATTCTAAGCATAAAAGCATGGCATTTTAATTTAATATGTATGCAGTTTAACAAGACAGTATTACAGAGTAATATATGTCAATTGAAATTTCTACTGTAAATGAAAGCAAGAAACCAATCACAAAATAGTATTTCAATGAAAAAGTGAAAAGCCACTATATTCGGACATAACCCTCTTTCATAAAGAAAACGAAAAGCTCATAAATTGCAGTAAATGAAAAAATGAGGACGTAATACTACTAGAAAAATAGCATCTTTGAAAATAATCAGTGAAGAGGAAAATGCGCTGGGAAGATCTAAAATTATTGAACACTCTTTCATTTCTTCTCTCCAGCGACAAGGAAACATACAAGAATAATGTAAAAATTTAATACAAACTTAGTACAATATTCTTTGTCAGTCGTTTTTGAACGAAACATATTTACATGAACGATTGTTCTCCCAATATATATATATATACTTCGAAAATACGCACTTTCCATTGCGCAGGAGGGTGTCGTCAATGATGTACTTTACTCAGGTCATTTGGCAGTTTCGGGCCCTGCAACATCATACTACCCTCGCTGAGTTGACCCCGTCAGGGCTGATCAGGCTCCGACGCTCCCTCCTTCTGTTCTACGCTCTGCGCCACTGATTTTTTATTATTTTCTAAGTCGACTTATGTTCAATACTGGCAGGAAACACGTAGGAAGAGTCCATAGCACTCGGAGAAATTCGGTTTTTCAAGAGGTCGGACATATTAGCATATCCACAGCCAGCAGGGGAGCTCCGGAAGTGAACCGATCTAATAGCGGACAAATTAAGCAATTCAAGGACACCCTCCAGGACTTCCTGAAACATTGCAAAACTCCCCTGACCCCAGGTTAAGAAGCTGCACAAGACCGCTCCACTTGGTGTGACTTAGTCAAAGCAGGTACAACAGACTTCAAAGGAAAATGCGTCCAAATATTGCAGCAAAAGCGACACAGCCTGACGGACAAGTGAATCTCCCCATTCCAAACAGATATTTACTGTCCACGATGCAGCAAAAGACCTGACCAAACATTGTCCTGATTAGTCATCACCACACCTATAATTTTCCCTATATGTAAGTGTGGAAAACAAAAAGGTCATCTTCGCTCCGAATAAAGAACATCATCATGATCATTTATATGCGTGTGCGCACACACAAACACACATATATGCACATACATATGTACACACTCAGATTTGTGTATACATAGATATGTGTGTGTGTATATTAAAATAAAAACAATAATAATATTAATAAATATTGCAAAACAACATATCGCAAAACCTTTGAAAAATCCAGCTTTAGAGTAATGCACCATGAAGAAGATATATGTCCATGTAACTCTAATGAAGATATGGGATTTGGAAAAACAAATCATGAAATGTAGCCATATAAACACATTACATTCTACCTTAGGTCTTCCTACAGATTTGAAAAGTAATGTGACCATATCGGAAATCGTAATGTTATTATGTCATTTTTCATCATATTTCGATTTCTGCTTTGGTCTCACTACTAACCAAGTCTGCGGGTAGACCTAAGGCAGGTAGTGGCGTGTTGTTATGGCTCCATTTCATGTTTTTCTATCTTTCCTATCATCCCCAGCATTACATAGATAAAGTTTTCCTTAGTGTGTGGGCTGTACTTAATAAGACAATTTTTTGTATATCTCTTAAGCTGGGATTTCCAGGGATTCTTTCAATGTGATGTTTTGTTTCATTTTTTTATCATTCCAAGTGCACCTACTATCACTGGCACAACTCTTGTTTTCAATTTCCACATTTTTTCTATTTCAATTTCTAGGTCTTTATATTTTGACAGTTTTTCAAATTCCATGATTGCTATGTTACAATCCGCTGGACAAGTCATATCAATTAATAGACAAGTTTTCTCCTTCTGGCTTTTAACAATAATGTCTGGCCTGTTTGCTTCAATTTTTCTGTCTGTGTAGATGGTGTAATCCCATAGAATGGTTACATCTTCTATTTCTGTAACCGGTGCTGGGTGATGTTCATACCAGTGTTTGTTTACAGCTTTTCCATAAGGGTTGCCCATTGCCCAATGTAAATATTGCCCAACTCTATCGTGGCGATTTTTATATTCATTTGGGGCAAGCAGAGAACAGCCTGAGATTAGGTGGTCTATTGTTTCTTGGTGTTTATCACAAAACCTGCATTTTGGATCCATATTATTATGCATAATATTTGTCTGGAAGTTTCTAGTGAAAAGACTTTGGTCTTGTGCTACAAGAATAAAGCCTTCAGTTTCAGACTTTAATCCAGATGCACGTAACCATCGATGAGTATTAAATTTGTCAACATTGGATGTATTGGCACGTTCTGGATATTGGCCATGCAGAGGTTTGTCTTGCCAGCACTGTTTCATCTGTTCAAGAGCTTTATCTTTGACTTTCATTTTCATATTTTTTGCCGCAATAGTTGGTTCTTGGCTTCTGTTTTGCTTTTCTACAGAATCTACTAACTGTAAATCTTGTTTGTATTTACTGCCTTCTTTTATTATTGAATATTTTTTCTTTCTTTCTTCATGTTGCCTTACTAATTGTATCATCCAATCCTTTGTTGTTTCTATGTATGTTAGTAAGCCAATAGTTGTTGTCTTGTATTACAATTCCAGCTGAATAAGACCTCTTCCACCTTCTTTACGGGGTATGTATAGACGGTCTACATCAGCCTTTGGATGATGCATCTTATGCTTAGAAAGAAGCTTTCTTGTTTTAGCATCCATTCGCCTGATGTCGTTTAGAGTCCAGTTTAAGATGTTAAAGCTACATTGGACAACTGGGAATGCAAGGCTATTAATGGCCATAACTCTGTTCTGTGAATTTAATTCAGTTTTTAATATCATTCGTAGCCTTCTATAGTACTCTTTACGCACTATTTCCTTCATTTTTTTATGGTGAATGTTTTTGCTCTCATTTACACCTAGGTATTTATAAGCTTCTTCTGGTTTCAATTATTTTATTGTTACAGCAGGGTCTAAGCTAATTGACGATGTTTCTTGTATTGATCCACGTAAAACTGTAGCTTTAGCACATTTATTCAAATTAAATTTCATTCCAATGTCTTCACTGAAGCATTTTACAGTTTGCAGAAGACCTTCCAGCTCATTATCATTCTTAGCATATAACTTTAAGTCATCCATGTAAAATAGATGGCTTATTTTCTTTTGGCCTATTTTATAACCACATTCTGTCTTGTTAAGTTGACTGGTTAGTGCTATTAATGATATGCAGAATAGTAAGGGAGATAAAGAATCACCTTGAAATATACCTCTTTTGATGTTCATTTCATCAGACTTATAGGTTCCATTTATATGATTGAGGTAAAGGTTTGTTTTCCTTATAGACATGCACTGTTTGATTAAATTGATGATGACGGGCGATATCTTGTATATATTTAAAGTCTTTAAAATCCAGGAATGTGGCACACTATCGAATGCCTTTCGATTATCTATCCGTAATCTATCCTTTCGATAATATATCTATTATTATTATTATTATTATTATTATTATTATTATTATTATTATTATTATCAAGCCTGTGTATGCGTCAGCATGTATGTCTAGGATATCCTAGATATAGAGTTAGAGTAACACTTCGATATAGGAAATATATTTCGTTCTACATGTGACATCAATATTAAAATGACTCTTCACTCGATACATAAAACAATAATATCTGAACATCATGCCCTTGTTTTCAAGGAAAATGTGTTGTCAGGAAAACTCGAACATTTTCTAAAACTATATGACGATTTCACCCATATTTATATAGATGTAATAACAAATGTAATGTTTTTTAATAAACACGTAATTTTCATTTGTACGTTGCCGAATAAGTTTTGTACACAAACACGGAAATTATATGACTCGGAGAAATGAATTAGTGTCTAGAGAAGTCTAGAGAATTATAGAATATACATTTTTTTATAAAATATTTTTCTGGCATTCACTTTTTCTTAAAGAAAGACAATCCTTTCTTGTGTTCTATTTTGATCTCAGTAAGAGCTGTATACGTGTATATGACACTACTCACTAATTGCATGCGTTTGTTTTGATGTGGTGTGCCGTTCAATTTACTAACTTATTTAGGATGATAATCAGAAAGACTCTAGAAATAACCGATGAATATACTGTTATATAAATGAGCTACTATATATGTATAAAATAAGCTTAGACAATCGACATGCAATGCAAACCGAATGCATTACAGCCGTAATGGTCTTCATCTAAATCTAAATTCGATTTTACATTGTCAAAAACATGATTATGCAGGCTCTAAAAAAAAAACACCCTGTATTTATGAAATTAAAAATCATATGATACACAATTCTATGGAAACTCATAGAGCATTGCTTGCTTATTTATAATCATGCAGACACACATGCATAAATACCAATTCGTAGAAAAATTCACATGCATATATTAATATGTTGTATGCAGAGAAAGAAGTACAAATTGACGATATATAAGGAGTGGAGACAAGAACATAATAATAATGCATTATCTCACTGTTCTAGACATACGTATATTTAAGTATAATTTTGGTAAACCTGTTTTTTGGCTAATGCTGAAGAACTTTTATGTAATAAACTTACATGCGTTTCTATATAAATGCATTCTATATTTGATCTATTTTTTTAATAATAATGTTGCTACGTGTACAAAAATATAATTTACAGAGGTATGATATGGAAAGTTGCAATAAAGTAATTGATGGATTACTGACGACAGATTTTCTCATTCAATGAAAATCCAAAATTTTAAATGGATACCAATTCATAATTTATATGTAAGTCACGATCAAGAGATATAGTGAAAATCTTTCTTCCGTTAACGATAAGCCCAGGTTATCCTTCGAAATGTCATTTGAATTAGACATGAGATATGTTTGCTGCCGATAAGTTTTATTTCTTTACTTTTTTTAATATACAGATATTTAAAAAAAAATTATGCTAACTTAGGGCTCACCTGAGCCCTTTCAGGACGCTTTAGTTTCCCCGGATGTACCGGTTGAGAAACTCTGCCTGAAATACAATTTTCATTAATAGGTGATTCTTTGGCAATGGGTAACAATATTAGAAGCTATAGTAACAAAAAAAAAATCAGTGTTTATTTTTTTTACGAACGCACATAATAAAGCCGTTTTAAAATAAATGAAATGACACGGCATCACAAAAATGAAATTCGAAACTGTAATTATTTGATGACGCAAACAATGTGTTTTAAATAAACCAATCAAAGAAACAAAAAGATTAAAAATTGACACAACCTTCACAATTCATTAATGGAAAGACGATTCTAGCTGTGTTCGCTACATTTACATACGCGTAAATTAACTTGTAAAAGCAAAGAATCCACATCTACTTCTCGTGCTAGAAATTAATTAATAATTATTGTACCACTAAACCATCAGTATATTAAAAAAACCTTGTTGTTAAAAAATATTTGATGGTATTAAATAATCTGTAATGGATTGATAAGCCGTAGAAAAAGAATCAATCAACCCACCTAAATAATGTAATAATACCATATGAAAATATGAAAACATCAAAAAATATAGATTTGCCACTAAATGATCATATTTGTAAAGAAATATTAGTATATTTAATTTTTATTAAGACTTATAAGATCCTGCGTAAATGAAACACTACTGCTAACATTACATTCTTTTTGAGCATACAGCAAAGAAAACAACATATTAAATTACGCGCTAATGTGTATACGGAAATGTACTCAATAAAAGCGATCACGTAAAATACTATGGTGCCAGACATGAACTGAAAACGTCAAATATTTGCCCAACATGAGCCAGACAACTTGTGGCAAAGTTCATTGTAGAGACCCATTCATATCTTCTCTAGGATGAATTAACTGCGTATATATTCATGCATGAAAACCCCAAATTAAACAGGAGAAGAAAAGATACAGGAGAACTCTTCAATTTAAACTTATTGTTAGTGTCTCTAGCGTACAAAGAAGACATCTTTTTTATCTATACAAATGCCCGATCACAAAAGGCTATAGCTAACACCAAGTTTATTGTTTCATTTCTGAAACATATAATAGAACAGCGTTGTTAAAATTCAATTTTCTCTCTATAAATTGATAATATTGAAATTAATCAGTCTCATCTTAGTCTAGTTCTTTCGAAACATCTGATAATTTATATTTAATAAATACACCAACATACACGCACACAGGTCTATTCATGCGTTTGACTTGTTTGTGATATATCTATGTATTAAGAGTCTGTCAGTGAATACAAATGTTATATATATATATATATATATATATATATATATATATAGCGTGTAAACAATCTTATATAAGGGACAATTTTACTATATGTGCCTATAAAGGAAACGTTCCTGACGCGTTTGTTTGGTTGCACATAATCTAATATCATGTAGGAGACAATTCGATTTTTAAAACTCATGGGTCTGCTGTTTCCTAAACGACAATAGATCTATTTTCGTTAATAAAATCAAATGGATTTATATGACAAGAGTAAAAGTATTATCGACCACATCTTTGGTTTTCAATTTAAAAAAAAAATCTACGTAATATATCAAGAATTTCGTAACACACTTCCTCTACCCCAATTCCCCTAGATGCCATTCAAACATATCTCTCTCTCTCTCTCTCTTTTTTCTATATATATATATATATGTGTGTGTGTGTGTGTGTGTGTGTGTGTGTGTGTGTGATAGGTAAATTCTCGCAGTCCGTTTAATATTTTGTGGCCGAATTTGTTGACTGCGCAGTAAGGTGAGGTCAGTTAAACATTGTCAGTGAGAAAAGGGCAACATAGCGAATAGAGTCTGACAATAATTTGGAAATGGTATGTTGTTGTGGCGCAGTGGATATCGGCTCGGTACGAGAAATCGGGGAACTGAGTTCGAATTCCAGTTGAATTCCTAGCATTCACCTACGGGCAAATACCCTTTGGAAATGTATTAATCCGTCTCTTCCCTCCAGTTATGGGATAAATAATAGGACAGATTGGGTTCTCTAGCCTTGGTCGGCAGCCAGACTACCGCAGAAAGCAATGACAACCTACTGCGGGATAATCTTCTGCCCAGTCAGTCATGTCACTTTCGAGACATGATCGCACAATGGTGTATCACGCATGGCACTTAACTGACTGACTGATGTTGTAATATTTGGAAGCAATAAAACGAGTATTTCAGCGAATTTGGCGGTAAATCTAAGGATAGTTCACTGGTTTTAGAAAGACTTCAAGAGATTAATGTTCATTAAGAACATCTTTTCAGTTATCACTAATGATGGCGAGGTTATGCCTTCATTTTTGATTTCAGAGAGCATCAGAATCTACAAGATGTCCTACATTAGGGAGGTAGTGTTGAACTACTTTAAGAAGCTAACTACAAGAAAAACATAGTTTCTGGAATAAGATCAAATCACAAACCTATACTATACTGCACACGCTGGAGAGTCACAATGGTTGTGATGTATGCCGATTGTTCCTGGAAGAAAAGTTTGTTATATTATTGGTTCCAGAAAAAAACAATAAGTAAATGAAGGATCAGATATAATGTACATAAATAATAAAAACGGAAAACACATACTACGAATATACAATCCTGTATGAAATATTTTATGATCCTTAATAACTCTTTCGTAATTTTGAAAAACTTCGGTTGTTTATAAATTCCAATTGCGTATTACAAAAATCCATATTTTCTGAAGCGTTGTAAAATAAATTATCGCCGAAGATACCTAAAACGAGAAAGCAAGATTACTTAAATAGATCTTACAAAGAAATATATTCAAAAGATCAATCATATAAATGCATTGAACACATTTTAAGGTATCGGTGTATTAATCTAATTCAATTTCGTCTCAAAAAAGATTAACAAACACACACACAGGCAAACACATATATATATATAAAGAGAGACATATAATTATAGATATATGTGTGTGCGTGTTTGTGTACGCGCGTGCATTCATAATTCTGATAATCTCTCGGTTAAATAAGATTCACAGACATAATGAAATATCAAGTTGATTGTCATTAACCGATTTATATATTAGTACATTAATCGTTACAAAAGTCATTAAATATAAGAATAGGTAAAGAAATATGTAAAGTATCAAAAATACTGATGTTCATGAAACAGTATATATTGTCAAGTTGACCTCATCGCTTAAACTCCTAAAAATAATTCAGTGTCTTTTTCAATTTTCAGGATTTACATGACAGTTTATACATCTCTCTATGTATAATTTTCATATAGATACACTTCGAATATTAATTTATCGTCAATTTATCTGGATATCTTTAAACAAACTACATCACTGAAAGTAACTATCATTGCTTTTCATATATAATGACATTTCATTAAATTGTATAACACAGACACTAAAATGAAGAATAGGTATAATTAGGTGGATCAGGTATAACTTGGTTGCAAGTAAGTCAATAATTCTGATATATATATATATATATATATATATATATATATATATATATATATATAGATGTGTGTGTGTGTGTGTGAACATGTACCTAGAGGAACACTAAAGTGATATTTCCAACGGCTTTATAGATAATTCTTGAAATTATCAAGAATATATTCTCACCATCTGATAGCACAGAGTTTATAACCTTTAATCGCTGATAATAGACCAAATTTACTTACTGATAATACGAAAGTTTCCGGTATCTAACTACTAGGTTAGTGTGCAAGACAATATGTTTTTCACGAATGAAATTAATTACATGCGTAAATTGCAGCAGCTACATTGATAGGCCCGTTAATCTATGCGCCAATCACTTAAAATTCGTATGACTGCTATAACATCAAATTAACTAACGTGCCGTATCAGTAGTCGCTGAAACTTCATCGGTGTATAGTATTGTCAAACATGGGAAAAAAGGTCAGTTTACATTTTCGCTTCACAGTATATATATTATATGGATGGGTAAGTGTGTTTGTAAAACTTGTCAGTGTTTCCAACATAAATCAATATTCTCCTACATTTTGAACAATGTGTTCAAAATCTTTTCTCTCTCTCTCTCTCTCTATATATATATATATATATATATATAATTATAATTAGATATGTATATACATATATGTATACAAATATATATATATGTATATTAATGTGTATCTATAATTATATATATATATATATATATATATATATATATATAAACTGTCTGTTCCGACTATATATATATATATATATATATATATATATATATATATATATATATATAGCGGAGAATCTTTATTAAGAAAGCCGTCTTTAAGACAAAGACCAGCATGTCACATTTTACAGAGCCAGTGCATTTGAAACGATATATTATGTTGCTTGACATTTAGATAGGTAGCTTTAATACGAACATTGCACAAGAGATGAATGTCAATATGTTAACAGTTCAGGAGATATTGAAAGATTTCAATGAAACTAATTGTGATTACGAAGGTGTTTGTAGTGGTCATTAATGGTGATGGAAATATTTCATTATTTATCTCCTAAGTGGGCAACAGTCTTAATACAGAAGGCTGCATAATATGCCTTGAACGCTGCATAGACTGAAGAGGTTAACAGTTGCGAGACCGTGTGTTTGTTATCTAGAATATGCAATATATAAAACAAACATTAAATCGCAGTTAATTTTGTGCAACTTTGTCCGCGTTGACATCAATCATCGTTTTGTGACCACTTAACTCCTTAAACTAAAAAGTCCGTTATTATTATGCGTGGTATACAACTGAGCGAATGTTCAACAAAACTCACTTTAATACCAATGATCAATTTAAAGCAAGAATTATGTCAACGTTCATCAAATTACACAAGACGTCGTTCCAGATGTTGCAGAATATTTCGAAATTGTGTGAACATCGTAAATGAATCAAATGTTGTTTGTACTGAATCACTTTTCTTTTTTTTATATTTCAAGACATCTTGAATATAACAATTTTAAAAAATCCAAAGACTTTTTTTTTTCATTTATTTAGATAAAACTTTATACATCTCACCCTGTATAATCCTCATATAGATTAACTTCGAATATTAATTTATTGTCATATATATATATATATATATATATATATATATATATATATATATATATATATATATATATATATATTACCTTATTGGAAGTAACTCTCATAGTTTTAATATGTAATGATATTCCGTTCAAATTGTATATGACATACATTAAAATAAAGAATATGTATATTTAGAAGAGTATCCTTCAGGCTATAAATTACCTGAAGTTTAACTTAAAGTCTATTTAATTTATTTCATATTTGCATTATAATGACATATTTCAGTGCATGGAAAATTGTTTCTGCTTCTGTCTTGAATTTATTACGGGTTTATATTTCTTCATTTATATGTGGTTTGTGAAGTCATACAAATCTGTAATAAAAATATTAATACCCTACTACATACATATGTCACGCTCTACAAAGAGATATGAACGCTCATGGAAGCATGAATATAAACAAAGGAGTGCACGATAAATGAAAAGAAAAACATTGTACATATAATATATAACCAAAAGAGAATTACTGTTAAATAAATATAATCAAAAAAATGAGAGAGTATTATTTTATTTATAGCGTTTTGTGCTTTAAATAATTATTTCAATTTTTTCTTTGCTGTCTTCATCTTGATTCTCCTCCAACTATGGAAATGATTTTCATACTTTATATATTTTTTAGCTAATCGGTCCTTCAGTTCTTGCTGTTAAGTGAACAGTATAGTCGTATACTTAATATTATAATACAGTATTGCCTACCTAATTACTTACGTTAGTCACGCTTTTGCTGTAATGAATGAAATTAAATGTATTTTGTAAATGCATTAGATTCCTGGAAAAAAGGAAGCCTTCTAACAAAGAATGAAGACGAAAAGAGGCATCACGAGAACGGCATTGTTGAAGATTAGAATTATGACGAGCCAAATAGAGACAAGCAATTCATACCAAAAATAGAAAATAATTGCAAGCTATGGGGAATGTTATGAACGAAAAAAAGAGAAGATTATATTATTGATTATTATTGCAATATTTTTAAGTCGTTAAGTTCAAATATTTAATGATGCAATAGGGTAATTTCTACGGATATTTATTGTCAGAATTTTCCATGCGATTCAGTAACTGAAAAATTAAAATTCATGAGAATATCAAAATAAGAAAATAGAAAATTATTGCATTATTCAACTTTAAGCCTATTCAAATTAATATGAAGCTGATATATTTTCAAATTTATTTTTAATATATAATGTATCAATCTTCTTTTATAGAAATTATTTTAGTTATGATATCCGGTTTTCTATTTGTATTGTTCTCACCCGTTTATCGTTTCCTCGTTCTTTCACACAATGTAAACACATGCGTCTTAGTGTTTTCATTAACCCACTCATAGTGAAAAGATTAAAAAATTTACCCATTTACGTCCTGTGTTTTCTTGTTAAATATGATCATGTATACATACCGATTATTTTTTATATCTCGAAATAACGTTTCTATAGAAAATTATTTTAAAGGCTTCTGTTGATTTATCAACTCTTCTGGAACGAAGGTATTGTTTTCATAGGGTGGTTGCTACATTAGTGTTGAAAACACAGTTCACTTTATTATGTAATCCCAAAGCTGGATAGGGAAAAGTTAAAATCATGTCTTTACCATTCACGTGTTTGAAAATGAGCGTAAAAGGCTGTGATTGAGTTTGAGCCCGGTTCACGATTATTTCTTTTCACGTAGGGACGGTTCACCGATACTTCTTCCTATGTGAGAACGCTACGGGGATACTTCTTTCCAAGTGCGCATGGTTCACCGAAACATATTCTACAAAAGCATGGTTTCCTGATAATTATTTCAGCGTGAGCGAGTTTCACCGATTTTTCTTTCAACGGTGATATTCGCCAAACTGCACTCATATCTTAAATGATTGTAGTATATTTTTAACACCTTCAGGGTTTGCCTTCAAAATATATTCATAACTTTAATAAGAATCATATTCAGAGATATTGCATGAATATCGCGTTCTACAGAATCATCATCTCTGCTAGGGAACTTATTAATGGCAACGTGAGAAAATAGCAAAGGCAACTAAATTAATGGACTTGTGAAAATGAAATAAATAAATAATAGACAAATATCAAGAACAAATAATGCAATGCCGTAGCGAATATTTATTGGAATAATTCTGAATTTTTATGACATCTAAAATAAGACATTTTCAGAATAATTAGCAAGTTAATTCCCTTCGCTAATCAACATGATACACATATTAGCCAATTAAACTTTGCCAAATTCCACATAACCTTATTCAAAAGTAAAATCTACTTGCTTTAAAATTTGAATAAGAAAAAGAATAATTATCAGTGTGACGTTATGTGGATCAGCAATACCATCTAGCTATATTTTATAAACACAATTCTTAATTGAGAAAGGATGAAACTATTTTGATATATCCCGAAAAGAAATACAGTATAAAATGACCGGTTGAAGAATGTCTCCTTATTTGAAGATTTAATATCAGAGTTTAGTTTTATAAAACTCTTCTTTTTCTTTGGTATCAACTTATCAAATATCGATCGAAACTTACTCGCGTACATGACCACAGCAGACGACAAATTTTCATTAATATTCTGATTTAGCGTAATTCAATAAACCATCAGACATATTGGAACATACTTAATTTCGGTGTCGATCCCATCAGCTTTTCTTATAGTTCTTTTAAACGTATCGACAAACATTTCATCCTGTCCATTCGATCTCGGATTATACGTAGGCGTTGTTATATGTGCGATTGCTAATGAATCACATCAATTTTTAAATTCTGCTCCCGTAAACATAGTAACGTTGTCACTCACAATTGTGTTTGACACCACCAAAATACTTCGTTCACCGGCTTTTCTCGTAATTGCCGCTGTTGGGTGTTTAAATCTGTAAACCTCAGGCCATTTAGAATAACTATCAACAATAATTAGCTACTAGTCTGCCTTTAATGGTCTTGCATAATCAACATACTTCCGTGACCACGGCACATCTGTTTTTGGCCATGGCTGATTTTTTATAGCTGGTGATTTTGCTGCTAACTGAGAGCCTTTACAATGCTTCACCAAGTTTTCAGTGTCCTGGTCCGTCCTAGGCCAGTATATATAGCTCCTCATTAATGATTTCATTAGGGATATACCCGTATAATCCAAATAAATTCTTTAAATATCCTCTTACGAAGAAGACGTGGAATTACAACTCTTTGAGCATACAATAGTATTTCAATGCAAATTGAAAATGGTGAAACGTTATATCCTGTTTTACTCATTCCCTTTTAGTTGTTTAATCATCATGGAACAGGCTTGCCTCCCAGAGAGTAAAACACTACGCCTGCTTGGCCTGACACTCTCAGCGGACCTCAAGTGGAATGACTACGTCGAATCCATTGCTAAATCCGCAGCTATGAAAGCCGGCTATCTGAGCAGGGCCCGGAAATTCTTTCCGCCTGAATCTATCCTGCACTTATATAAAACCACCATCCGCCCGTGTATTGAGTACTGCTGCCACATCTGGTCGGGTGTCCCTTCTATTCTCCTCGGGATTCTTGACAAAATACAGCGAAGAATCTGTAATGTGATGGATACCGATTTGGTTGACCGCCTGCAGTATCTCTCTCACTGGCGTCACCTGTGCCTCTTCTATAAATACTATCATGGCTTCTGCTCTGACGCACTTAAATCACTGGTGCCCCCTAGATGTGAATTTGCACGAGATACAAGATTGGCAACCAGGTCCCACACTTATACAGTGAAACCGATGAAATGTAACCGCTATTTCTACTCAAACAGCTTCTTTCCTCGCACTTCCTGCCTGTGGAATTCCCTACCGCATGCTTGCTTCCCCGAAGGCTACAACCTCCAGGAGTTTAAATGTAAGGTCAATAGACACCTCCCAACACACTAACTCACACCCACTCTCTCTAACTCTCTCCCTATGTACATCCTAATTGGTCTACCACCCTCCGTCTGACATTTCCCACACCCAATTGCTCTTTGTAACCCCTTGCGCTATAGTGGCAGTGGAATGCCTTACCTGGGGTCACACGATTAAAAAAAAATGTTTTCGCCATTTTGTTAATTTCCTCCAGCGTTACCGGTAATTCACTAAAGGTGTTCACCAGGACATCCGCAAGTTCTTTCTCTTCTTTTAACGCTGCTATCACTCCAACAACTCAGGTTTGTTTGGGATTTGGGATTTGTCTTGAAAGACAATCCGCATGTGCGATTATCATTACACGGAATAAATTGCATCTTAAAATTGTAATTTAATAAAATTACACTCCATCTTTGCAAACAGTTTTCGGAATCAATAGGTAATCCTTTTTTCGACCCAAAAATCGAAAATAACGGTTTATGGTTGGTTTGTAGCACGAACGATCTCCCATAAATGAATCTGTGAAATTTTCTTACAGCATAAATTATAGCCAGCTCTTCCTTCTCTATCTAACTATATTTTTTCCACCGGAAGTAACGCTCTCGAGGCATAAGCGATATGTTTTTTTACGCCATCCCCGAATTTGTGTAAAAGAACAGCTCCTATGCCATATTCACTCGCATCCGTCGCTACAATTAATTCTTTATTTGGATCAAAGTGCACTAAACCTAAATCCGAAAAAAAAAAACACATTTTTCTTGTAAATGTTTCGTTGCATTCCCTTGTCCAACACCATTTTTTATTTTTTTCTAATGCTTTGTTTAATGATGCTCTTAAATCAAGCATATTAGGAATATATAAATTGTAGTAATTTGCAAGTCCCAGAAATGACTGTAGCTTAGTCACGTCATCAAGAGTACGTATATTTTCTATCACTTCAATTCTGTTTGGATTATGTTTCCTACCTTTAGGAACAAATATTCGATCTTATCCATACAGTACTCGCACTTTTCAAGTCCTCCTTTGAATCCATAATTCCTAATTCTTTTGAAAACTTCACGGAAATGAATTTTATGTACTTCCACATTTTCACTTTTTATTAATATGTCGTCCAAGTATGACATTGCATAATCTAGGCCTGACAAAATTGTATCCATAATTTGTTAAAATAGGCTCGGTGCTACCTTCAAACCGAACGGTAAACCTTACAACCTATACAATCTTCTATGAATGTTGCTGGTTATATATTTCGAACATTCCTCCTCGATCTTTACTTGTAGATAAGCTTCACTTTTCGAAAAGATTTTGCCCACATTCTATTGAAAATATCTCCTCCAGTGTGGGGTGTGGATACGTGTGATCCTTTAAACATTCATTCAGTCCGGTTGAGAAATTCGCGCAAACTTTTATTTTGTTATTTCTCTTTTTTACGTAGACTGTAGGTAATGCCCACTAAGAGTAATCTACGTTCTTCATTACTCCGTTCTCTTCCAATCTCTGTAACATTTTATCTATCGTCTCTAACTAAGCAAAGGGAACTTTTCTTTTCGGTTTCAATACGGGTTTTATATTGTCCTTTAGTTCAAATTTCCCTTCTGTCAGCGTAAAACAACCAAGTTCATCAGAAAACACTTCAGTAAAATTATTCTTCAAATCTTTTACAAATTTTTGTCTGTTTACACTTTCCTATATTCGACGCATTTATTTTTCTACAAAACGTATTCATGTGTTTGTCCCATGAATGGAATAATACAATTAAATCAATGCCAAATAAATTTGCATTTTTTCCAAAAAATCACATAGACTTTAGTTTTGTGGATTTTGCCGTCGAATGTTACCTTCGCGAAAAATTCACACTTGAATTTCAGTTGTCTTGTACTGAAATTCTTCCTAACTTTTTTAGATAAAACAGTATTTATTCGTTTAGGCTTTCGATAATTTTTCTTTTTAAACATTATTGCTATGTGCACCTTTTGCGTACATTCAAAACATATTTCAAAAATAGCACTTACTTTTATCATGATTATTGTTACCACATGATTTGCAGTATGGTCTTTCTTCTTTGTAGACACGTTGCATTAATTTATGTATTCGGGCAATACTCTTTTCTTCAATACATAATTTATCCCGTTTAATATTAACCAATTTCAGGCATTCCTCCAATAATTTCTGTAATGTTATATCCGTATCATGCTCCAACATTGCTAAAATCCTCAAACGAACTTCCGTGTCCTTAGGCGCCGTTAAACCGTGCCCAAAAATTAGTCATTTAAACATATCTTCCTTGATTTCTTTAATTTTGAAACGCTCACACTGGGAGTTAACTGTCCTAGCGTACGCAACAAAGCCTTCGTCCTCTTCTTTCACGATATTCATGCATTTATACCGTTTATAAAACAAACTGTCCGGTTTGCCAAACATTTTCGATAATATTTCAACTGTTTCGTCAAACGAAATCTCTTGTTTCTTTGGCAAAATAAACTTCGTCTACTTCGTTTTTTCCTGAGCAAGGATTTTTTTTGTTACAAAAGCATAATTTTTGCTTCATCGGTTCATGATTTTCCCCTTTTAGAAAAAATGTCTCTTACGTTTTAGAATACGCAGAGAAAGTTATTCTTTCCTCAGATTTGTACAAAAATTCTGAAAGAGTTTGATATACCCTCCGCAGAGAAATTTCTGAAATCTTCCTTTTGTTTGTCTTGCATTAGCAATACTTTTTGGAAAACCTCTTGTTGACTTTGCTGTTGATGAATTAGTTGTTGACCCGCTAGACCTAGCGTCCTAATATATTCTGCTAATTGTTCCATGTTCCGTACACACCAGAATATGTATATAGAAAAATAAAAATTCAACCATACAGTTGACAAATAAGTTAAAACTTTGGCAAGAAAAACGTCGTTTGTTTTTTTTATGAGGGGGGGGTACAAAACACTACTTCATACCTTAACTTATTTTTCTTTTTTATATGGTCGTCACTGTTCAAGCTTCATATTTTATGAATTCTCGTTTAATACGGTTGTATGAAATTTTTTTATGAATTTGATTTTTTCTCACCAATTAATATCCGGTGGTAAATTTCCTAGTTCGCCAAACTGGTATCAGGCGATATTCATCTTCGTCGCCAAACTGATATATCCCGAAAAGGAATACAGTATAAAATGATCAGTTGAAGAATGGAACTCCACACCAGGAATAACAAATACAGATTTATTGTACAAAGGTACAATTAACAATAATCCAGAGATAGGCAAGCGACGGGTTGGAGTAGAATCGACTATCGAATAGTGAATCCATTTGCCTAAGACTCTTTCTAATATTTATTTTGTACGAAGGACAAAATGGTTGCACAAGGTCGAAAATGGGAGGGGGAGAGTTTGGTACTCACTTAACTTTCCTATGCCTAGCTAAACACTATCACGACCATAACACTCATTACAATTTGCACATTCACCACAAAAAACATTCATCATCTCCCAATCGTTCAGACACCACGATACCACATATTTACCTTGGGCACCTAAAAGGGGGGACCTATGACAATGAAAATGTATTTATATACAATATAAAATATAATTTACAAAGATTAATGAAAGATAAAATGATGGGAGGGGGATGAACCCAAAAACTAAAAATACAACAAATCTTTTAAACCTAAGAAAAATATACAATGTTAATAAGACGCGTACATACCAGAAAAAAAGTGGCCACTGTATTCCGCCAAACGGCGAAATCAAGAAGCACACTCGCTCAGGGAATGGGAAGAAGTGTAAAATAATTAAGATAAAAGGAGGCCAAAACAAATAGGTACACAAAAGATAGCCACCTTAACCAGGGAAGTGATTCAATGGAATCCACCCCGATGTAACCAGCAGATCTAAAAGAGAAAATCTAGTCTAGCCCCGTTCACGCGAAACAGGCTTGGCACATTTACCATATTTTGCTGAAGTCTGTCAAAGTCAAACGTTTCCAATTAGTTCTAATATATATTTTGAGCTGATGCTCAAAATATCGGATCAGATCCTGATGTGAAAGACGCTGATCTCGCAAGACCTCCTCCGTTCGCATAATACAAATCACCATTCGAGCCGTGGCTAGCAGCGACAGAAACACCATACGTTCATCACAGAAAACGGGGGCGACACATTGTCGCAGGCAAATGCACGATCAATGAGCACGAGCTCTCACGGCGCGATACGAGCAGTCAACTCGCTGACATGGTCCCATAGAGGCCGAACCCGCGAACAATGGTAGAAGACGTGCGAAGCCGTTTCTTCCAAGCCAAGGTTTCAGCGTTCACAATCTGGCAAATCCGTCAGGACCCATATGAAAGCCTTGTTATTCAGAGGCAACCGAATCGTAGCCAATAGCCAGGTGAGCGAAAAATCAGCGTTGCAGAGATAATCGGTACCTGGCGCGCAAGAACAGAATGAGCAAAACGCATCTTCCGATAAGCGGAACACATCACGTAATGAATCATTCGCGACGCCCTCCATTAACCCACGATAGAAAACTCTCCTATGCTGTGAAAGTTCACTCGACCGTGGAATGGCCCGCAAGGTCGCCAGACATTCGAGCAGAAAACTGGATCGCCCTCGAGGCTTACGGGACAACCTCGAGATGATGGGGGAATTATAGTAAGGATAGGGAACATTTTCCTCACTATCCCCCTCAGCAATGAGTCTTACAAAATCGCTCGCCTGAGAAAAACCACCCTTGACGTAACCTAAGACCCATCAGGTGCGGCATTCCCAGAACCCCTTGACACGGACGTTGGCAACAGACACGTTTGTCGGCGTAATGTTTGCGTCCTCTCCGCAGAAGGGAGAATGGCAAACGCTCGATCGCCTCCCTACGCTGTCTACAAAGTGGAAGTACTGACAACCGGCAATGGATAATTGGAAAGACGTATGTACCACACGACTCAGCCAAAACCCTTTAAGGACAAATTCCTCCGACGCGCCAACCTTTTTCAGTACTTCTGACTAATTTTCTTCAACTGGAGGTCGGGCCCAAACCACACACCAAGAATGCGGACAGGACCGTCCGTCCAGTCAAAGGGCCCCGTGGTGGGTAACACCCTTCCAGGCACCTAACCAGAAATCGGACATATTGTTGCGGTTAATCTTGGATCCTGTCACCTGTTCGTACCTTTCAAGCTCCTTCTGTACCAACTCGCTGTCAATCCGGGAGGACACGATGTAGTGACGTCATCGGCGTATTGGGGAAAGAGAGATTCGGAGAATTAACAGAAGATAGCAAAGGCAACAAGGTAAGCCAGGTAACAACCACTTACATTATTAATGTATGTGGGTTAATAGATAACAAAAATGAAGAACGAAATTTTAAGTTATCAAATGTTATGTATACACTGAACATACATACAGCTTCAGATAAAAATTTGTACCTAATTCCTGAAGATAAAAACCTGACAATTCAGATAATGTTAAGTGTTTTAAGCCAGGAATGATTTGAATATTATTTATAAATTTAAAAGTTAGTTTATAGATTCATTAATTGAAATCAAACTTAAAAAATATTTTTTACTTAATGTTCTATCTACCATTTGCAAGTGATTCAAAGCCAACCAATTTTTTTGCGATGTAAGTATCTATTGTGAAAATAATGATTTCTTTCTGCCAGACTTAATTATTAAACTAAAGCTGGATTCATATCATTTCTATGTGAATATTACGAAATCGACAGTTACTGGATCTCGCTTCTCTAAATTCCAATACCGATCAGTTATCTATGAAAAATTTTCGACATAAAAGTTTACATTCCAATGCATTCCCAATTGTTCACCATTATATGTGTTGATTAGCATTGGTGATCGAGGAAGTACCTGTGTTTAAGCGTAATAGTAAAAAAATAATATATCAATTAATTATATTATTATTTAAATATATCCTACCTTTTTACATCAAGTTCAGACAAACAAACCCGCACACACATACACACACACACACACACACACACACACACACACACACACACACACACACACACATATATTTAATGGGATCGTTTTCAATATAAGCCATGACAGAGAAGGTATGAATATAGATTGTATTGTGAGCATTTTACAATAGGAGAACTTAATACAGTAAGTGAAGAAGGAACAGAGAATATTGTTTAAATTGAATTTTGCCAAAAATCACTTCATGTCATTGAAAGAAATTTCAAAATTTTAAACTAAGTGTAATTTTATCTTGCTGTATCAATTTTTATGACCACCAAATATATGCACCTAATAGCTGTAGACGACTGGAAATATTTTGGAAAATGTAAATTAAAACATGCATGCTATCAAAGTGTACAAATATGCCTTTATCTCGATAAAGAAAGGAAAAATTTATACTCCTGTGTAAGAAGACATATATAATTAATACCTAAGTATGAAACCTTTTGTTACAAGAGGCAGAATCATACTCACACATCAAGGAAGCAAATTTATTTGAAACACTGCCTGAAAATTTTATTGACTGAAATCAAAGGAATAAACATTAACAGTCAAGGGAACATTGAATTGCGTTGATTACAAAGTGGGTAAAAATAAAGAAAAATAAACCGACACAATAAATAAGTAAACTTTCTAAAGAGGAAATATACAGGCAATGATAGATAAAATGATATCTAAATTACGCTAAAACGAAAATATAAATGGTATTTCATATATATATATATTTTTTATATATATATATATATATATATATATATATATATATATATATGTGTGTGTGTGTGTGTGTGTGTGTGTGTGTGTGTGTGTGTGTGTGTGTGTGCATTATATATAAATATACTACATAATAATGTGTAAATACAATCAACAATCTCCATTGGCTTCAACCAAAAGACATTGTGATCTCCTTCAACTCTTTAAAACGATCCTTGTGTGATTAGGTGAATGCTACTATGGTTTTACCTCCAGTTCATATTTGGTGTTACAGAATTATTTGTTGGGATCTCGTTTAACTCTAACCCACACATAATATACAAAACGGGTTCAGTCTGACGAGTTAGGTGTCCAGATGTAAACGATGAAATACATAACAAAGATAGTGTGATATGCATAACAGAAATAGTCTATTCACTCGTGAATGTGTAGCATAGTGCAGATTCATGTTAAAAGATATAAGATCATTCAGCAGCAACAGTCTTGAACAAGTGCAACGCTACTTCTTCAAAACTCGGTTTAGGGCTCCGTGTTGAGTCCAAAGTCTTTACCAAAAAATTCCGTAGTTCTTTTCTTATCAGAATGATCTTAGTGATGTCTTGGAGTTGCCGTATCATCGTATTCGACATTAAATCAATCCAATTATTTACAAATCTTTTGCACTCCCTTTTGATTTCAGTATTCCATTGAAAAATTACTGGTTAATTGAAATACATTATGTTGCTTTCTTTCTCACAGACGGTGTCCAACAGACACAAATAAACTAGACTGACAAAATTAAAAACACACAATCCAATTTGTCCTTGAAAACATAGGAAATCTGGTTTCGTTATTGATTTAGCTGTTCTTGCTTGTTTAAGGGTTTTTCCATTTAATTTTAGGTGATTTATGTTCGTTTTATAACTTCCAAAGGTATTTGGAAAGAGACGTTATGTTTTCTTTTTCTTTTTTATTCAATAAACAAATACAAACATACCTATTAACAAAATTAACCTATTAAATACAGGGTGTAAACGATAAATTGGCAGTTTGAGATCTCAGACTTTAAACCTTGATAAAGAAGGGACATTTAAAGACATTTAAGATTTGCGTATGTTTATTTAACTGTTTTATTAAATACAAACATTTTATTTTATGCGTCCACCTTCTTCGTCCACAACTTGCTGAATGCGAGCCCTAAAAGCACGACAGGCCTTGACAGCTAACTCTTTCTTGATATCGCGGAATGCTCGCCTTACGGGGGCGAGCATTAGAGACTTTCTCAACATCGCCCCATAACCAATAGTCGCAGGGGTTCAAATCTGGCGAACTAGAGGGCCAGCTATTTGAGGGCACAAAAAACGGCAACTCTCTCTTCAAGAAAGTCTGCACTGTTTTTGACCCATGAGCAGGTGCAGAGTCCAGGATGAATATCAATTCAGATATCAATTTTTTTACTTTATTTCTGTCAATTATTAGACGCATTTTGGTGACTGTTTATCCTTTTTTATTATCGTTTGGAAAAATTTACTCACAAGCAACAATAAAAATATTGTTATGTCTGATGATGACACTTTATCAAAACGAACAGTACCGAAAATCTTAGCTCAGTTTAGAATTGTTGATTTTCACGTTATTGATGAAGAATGTTCAGGCAAAGTATCTTCTCTAACAGTTGAAGACCAAATGAAGATATTGTTTGAGGAAAAACCGTTGTAAACTACATAGGATTTGGCGATAACACAAAATATATCAAAATTCAGCAAACATGAATATTTAGTAAAACAGGCGTACACAAATATTCCAATGTTTGCATACCACATGATCTAAATGAAAAAGAATCAATGAATCGCATTTTTACACTGTATAAAAGGAATGGAAATACTCCCTTTTTTAGCAAATTGTAACGAGAGATGTGAAATATATCCTCTATAAAGATGTTCGGCAATAACAGCATGGGATAAAGGAGACAGGCCCAATATATCCACCCAAAAGAGATTTTCTTTCTACGAAAGGCTAAATGAGGATCTAATAAG
The DNA here is from genome assembly GCA_037127315.1 of Ascarosepion bandense. Taxonomy (NCBI): domain Eukaryota; kingdom Metazoa; phylum Mollusca; class Cephalopoda; order Sepiida; family Sepiidae; genus Ascarosepion; species Ascarosepion bandense. Next base: position 3,552,334 of record JBBBDQ010000190.1, read on the forward strand.
ATTGGAAAAAGAACCTGTAATATGACCTTCTTCTATGTATCCAGTCTATTGAATTCAAAATAGTAATGTGCTCAACTCTGCGAATTAAACGCAACAATTTACTAAAAAGGCCTAGAATTGGCGAACAGAAAATATGTTGTTTTCCCTAAGGATAATGCCAGATATCACGTTTCTTTGAGTACCTGCAAAAATTGTTCGAGTTTTGCTGGGATGTGGTACACAACCGGAAATATTCAGTAGACATTTTCCTTCATTCAGGTCCGTTCGTAATAATAAGGTCCATTCGTAATAATAAGAAAGAAAGAAAAGATTTTAATGCGTTTATTTTCGAGAAACCACCAAAATTCTGTAACCAAGAAAGTTTCAATTTGAAAGAAAAATGGAGAAATATTGTGGAACACATTGGTTTATTTTGAAAAAAAATTGCTTATTGGTTAAATTTAACTTACACGTCTGCATGGAAATCAACAATATATATATATATATATATATATACATATATATATATATATATATATATATATATATACGTATTTGTGGGCTGGTGGCTTGGTGTGTGTATTTGGGTGGTTAGATGTTTGTGTGCATATATATATATATATATATATATATATATATATATATATATATATATTGCTTGACAATATAACAATCAAGGATGACGTTACAAGTGAGAGATGTCTTTGTTAATCTTAGTATGCATATTTTTTACATCATTGTACGATTTACTGCTAGGACTTTGTTCCTTTTATCTTGAAACTAATATATTCTGTCAGCAGAATGCTCTAGGCTACGAGACGTCATCTCATCTTTTGAGGAGAAAAGAAAGAAAACGATTTGCCATTTTGCAGGCTTTTAATGGTCAATTGACAGCTGCATCATAAAGTTCAGTGGAGTGGGTAGTAGTTTTGGCAAGGTAATTCAAGTGTGATCCTCCAATCGGAAATGTTTTCCGTGGTGTGCAGGAAATGAAGATCGCTGCTCTGAATATCAAAGATATACTCTAATCTGTGTGATTGAAAGAACGTAATACACAGATTTGCTAACAGCTTATGGAATTGTCCGTATCTTGAGTAGCGAAAATCTCTCACTAGCAAAATATGTTTCTTTTTATTATAAAAATAATATTAAAAAGAAAATAAATCATTAAAAACTAATATAGAAAATTAAATTAATACCTCTTGGTTTTGCAAAGAATTAACTAACATCACATCAAATTACTAAAGATTTATATTTAGTAACATACTAATTAATTTTCATTAATTTTCTGGTTCGCGTAAATTATTTCCCGTATAAAATCTAAATGCAGATGATTACCTAACTGAATTCGAAATTATACTTTGAAATCATTTTATTGTCTGTCATGTGTATAAGTTATTGTGCACTTTTCCCTGCTTCAGGATTGTCTTATTCATTCATGTCTTTTTAGATGTTGTGGTAGATCCTTTGATTTTCTCAAAACTGTTGGATTATTTAATCTCAACATTTATCATTATACCAATATTAGAAAAAAACTATTTTTTTCAATAGGCAAACATTCATCGTTTCTATTTGAATATACTTGGTTTGAGAATAGTTAATTTTTTTTCGTCATGATTTGAAAGTATATGCTTTTCATTCGTTGTCAGAATATTTTAAAAGTTGGTATTATTTCATTTTTAAGACGCTTTATTACTTATGTGAACGTGCAACGGGTTTCAATTTAGAATGTCACCTTAAGTAACATTGATATTTCACTATGTATTCTATACTATCCGATTATCATAATTTATACAATGACTGTACTTTCCATATTTTCTTTCCAGTTCTTATTCTATGTATTTTAGGTTATCACAATTTACATGGAAAATTGTTTGGAACTGAATAAAAAGATTTGAAATGTGAAATGACTAATCTATATAATGGAAATATGTACCATGTTGATCAACCATTATCCTTGAACTTACTTTAAATTTTTTATCTCTTCTTTACAATATTTATCATGCTTTGATATGATAACTGCGCAAATGTTTCGATTATCACTTTCTTATTAAAAATGTTTTATTGCGTATAAAACGCTCCAAATTCATCAATATGTGATAATCATCAGGGAAGATATCAGGTTAATATGACAGATCCGCCATGATTTCATAATTCAATTCATGAAGCTTTTGGACATTTGAGAGAGAAATGCGTGGCAGTGGGTTGTCGCGCAACAAAATTTAACTATCCTATTTGCATAGATACGATACTTGTTTTCACATTTCAATTTCTCTTGGATAAACGTTACAGCTAATTTTTTTCATTGAGGCCAGAATGAACGATGAATAGCCATTTTGAATGATCACTAGAGAGTAATACTTTTGCAATTCATTTGTAATTCACATTTGAGGTTCTTGGTATAGTTGTGGAGATTCATTTGCATCTAACCCCTGGCTTACTCACTTAATATTTTCTAAGTATATCCATTTCAAATCACATCCGATACTTCGACGCATTTTTTACATAGTCAAAAAGATTAATAGACATTATGTATTTGTATCATTTTCATCTCACCTCAAAGTGAAAATATATTCAAAGAAAATTATTTGGAAGAAAAAGAGTCCTGAAAAGTCAAAACAGTTTATATGTTACTCCTTAAGACTACATGATCAAAAAGAAATAAAAAAAAGCACAGTATATATATATATATATATATATATATATATATATATATATATATATATATATATATATATCTTCCCTTTGGCTTCGAGTAAGTTTGAAATCAGTTTTCATAGTTGATATTATCCATGTTATATATTTTGAGATATAAGATTTATTGATCTTCTTCGAACTAATTAGATTCGAATTATTTCCTAGACATTTAATTTTCCAAGTAATAATTTGTATTCATTAATATTCTAAATTAGATAATTTTATATATGCCAATCGTCTTTCATTCATAAATGTTAAACGTTTTAATTAAATTCTTCTCACTTTCAACTGTACATACTTAATTTAAGCCTCCAGTTGTTATCTTCAATTAAGCAGGTATAGAAAAGCAATAAAGTCAAACAAGTACGTGATACAGTATTTTCTAAAAACGAACATCATTGAATAAATATAAATATAGTGAGAGAAATAATGCAAAATATACATCTACAAAAGTAACGTTGAAAATTATAGAATATAAAGCCTAATGATGAAAACCAATTATAAAAAACGGAAATGATTTAAAATGCACAGGTAAATTTGATAACAAACTGAATACTACATTGACAAAGGGAACAATATTTAAAGCAGCGGGTATCTGGAAGCGCCGGAGAAAATACAATTCTGAAGAAGTTTCTTTTCTATAAATTTAATGGAATTGAAAATAAGAACAAACAGTAATAGCCAATAAGCGGAAACTCTTTACAGACACGAGTTCCAAAGATATCACTGACTGATAAATAAAAGCAATAAACACGAAGAAATAAATTAGATATTCGAAAAATACGTTAGAAACAAATAATTGAAAAACATAGAGACGAACAAAGGTGTAAGCAATTAACTCAAATAATAACATATCCGTTATCATACTAACGCGAAATTGTATATTGTAATAAATAAAATTTCATTATAGCAATTAAAAGAAAACAATTGTTACAATAGATGGATGCCATTATGCGTTCGATAAAACTTTAAATTTGATAGGTAAAAAAGAAACATGTTTCTACACACGAAAATAACTGGAATTCTAATACCTAAAATACAAACTCCTGACATAGAGAAATCTCAACAATTTAATGGATATATTTTAGAACAAAGAAAAAAGAAAACGGATGTTTCCCGAAAACCAGCTTCATTTAAAATGAGAATAACTGAGTAACTGTATGTCTAGGGAAAGAAACTTAAAAATTTATGTTGAACAATAGTACATTTATTTATAATATTTGGTAAATGATATTCCAAAAATTGTCTATTGCTTAACCGAATTCGCAAAGATTCACAATGTTTCAATATGCGTACTACATGTGAAACGACCCATGTCAAGTCCTTAGTCTAGCTCCTTTCAAACACGCAGTAGCATGTCTTGCGTCACATTGTCCTATGCCGCAGGAATTCTCTGCTTAAGTTGGTCTAGAATCTTTGGAAGAAGGGGCATATAGACCCGACCATCCAATTAGCCGAATACAAAATAATCACAAACCTTCAAGTGAGGAGAACGTGGTGGCCTTTTTCAACAGCATATTTTCATTAACACAAGCACGCATCCTATCAAACTTTTTGGTGGATTCTTACTGAGATATATCTGCCCGGTCAAACTAATTAATTACAGAACACTTGTAAAATTTTAGATGATTAGCAGGAATTGTCCATGATATTATACTACTAAATAATGTCAGTTCATTCGGGGCACACCCTTTTAATGCAGGTTCACTCTTCAAAATAAAATAGATCTCAGATAACAATATCAATATAACAAATCTAGGTAAGTTAAAAAAACATAAATAAAGTAATATCTAGACAATAGGCTTACGGTTACATCATGTTAAACAACATTAAACGTATCATCAGCGATGTAAAGCTATGTCGACACTGGTGTGAATCAAGATTGGTAAGCGCTTAGAAATGCCAAGTATTAGAATCGTCGATATGCGATGGTTTCATAAATATTGACTGCAAACTGTTAATCAGATATCTGATCTTCTAATTCCTAATTATGAATGTTATTATAAATTATGTGCAAATGAAGTCATGAAGTGACCTCTTCTTTTTAAGTAATAGATTCATTAGTAACACATGTATCAGTGAACCATTATAATTCTTCACAACAAATTCTTAAAAATTAAAAATATTTCTTTTTTTTTATTAAATTGCCACGAGTTTGTAAGCTGTAGAAAATGAATAAATGAATAATAAATTTAAGAGATTCCCTATTTCAGATTACTTTGTCACATTGACATGTTTGGGAAGAATATTAGAATAATTCAGAACTGCCGGCGTACGAATATAACATTAAATGAGGAGCAAAACACAATACCAGAAGAATGTATTTTTGACCACAATCATAATATAAAATATACAATTGACCCAGGTTTGATGGCATATATAAAAAGGAAATTGAAAGAATTTCTACATAGTTTATTCACGGAAAGTGAGCAGAAAGAATTAAGCATCAACTGAATGCAGGCAGAATGCATGGTTGTTAACAAAATTTACAGCCCGACATGGAATGCATAATTTGGAGATAACGAAATCAAGCAACTACAAAAATGTAAATATCTAGCGAGTATCATAAAAAATGAAAGAAAGTTAAAAATTGAAATCGAAAGTCACGTTTGGAATTCCAAGAATGTATTCTAAAACTAATCAGAGTATAATTTACAAAAAAAAAATATAGGTGTACTGAAGTGTTACGTAATATCAGTCCATCTGTATTACAATGAATACTGAATAATCCCCTCACAAATGAAGAGATTTTAGGTGCTGGATATGTTGGTTTACGGCTAGAAGTAGATTCTAACTTGGACCGAAAATGTGAGAAATGAAATAAGTGATAGGAGAAAGAACGAAACTTAGCTTAAAGCCTGGTAGAGGAAGTTGAAATTTCTAGTTAACTTTATTTAGGATTTATTCGAAAATCTTTTATATAAAAAATATGAAAAATAAACAAAAAGACAAGGAAAAGAAAAAAAAATCACAACTAAGAAAACTCCCACAAAAATCACACTATTCACCATATAATAAAAAAATCGTGTTCTAACTGTAAACTAGCGCTGACGTGTAAGAGTATAAGAATAAAGATTGAAGGCAAGAATTGCACTGGAATCCCAACGAATAATTTACTGTGTTTAAGAAATCAATTGCGTAACAAATTTTAGGAGAAATGACAAAAATAAAATATTTATTAAGAGCTACAATATAAAAGTTCTGGAGATGCATGAATGCGTATCACTTCTAAGAACACAAAACATTAAAGAAAAAAAAAGAAATATTGAACTAAAACGTCTTAATGTTGAGTAAAAACAAAAATTCACTAGAAACAATGAGAAGACTACAGGATTGCTATGTGATGTCAATTCCTCAATATGGCAGTGAATGTTGGACAACATCTTCGAAGATGAAGGAAAAACGTGAGGTTGCTGAAATGCGGTTCTACATAAGGATGCTGCTGATATCATAGACTGAGCACGTGAACAATGACGAGGTTTTGGAAAGGATGAAGACGAAAAGGAAATAAATACTGAGCATCTGGACGAGACAACTAAAGTTCCTGGGACATGCAATAAGGAAGAAGGGTTGGAGAACCTGTTACTAACAGGCCAGATAGAGGGAAAATGATACAGATGAAAATATCGGATAACATATTTGAAGGTTCTTATCAGTAGGATGACCAACCGAGGGTTGCATGTTGCAACAGGAGAAAGCGTGTTAAGAGCCACAATGGATAGGGAGATATGGGAAGCCATGATTGCCTACCTCCTGAAAAAAACATAGCGCATAAAAGATGATGAAGAAGAAGAAGAATATTTCAATGGATTTATTTAAAATTTGCATGCAGGAAATCAGGAAAGCAGGATTGTATCTCGTTCATAATATTACAGTACTTCTAAAGTCACAAACGGAAAATTATATACGTTAATAAATGAAACAAAACCAGGAAAATGTGAATAATTATAATGATAACGAAATTTTTAGACGAATTATACGCTCATATTTGTCTATATGAATATCAAAGAAAATGCTAAAAAATGTATTTTAAAAATCAAATCTGATTAATGAAACTGCTTTTGCAGTAAGTGTACACAGAGTAAACCGGAAGTAAAATGTCATTTTGTGATTAATCATAAAAATCCATACAAAACCATTTAGCAGGCAAAACAATGACATGAGCACTTCTGTTAACACAGAGAAATAAATAAAAATATAAAGAGTATTAAATAATAATAATGGTGGCCAAGCAGCATGTAAAGTTGAAAGTTCTTTCGATGTCTAGCGTTATAATTTTCAGTCGAATAATATTTTCTATATTTCTTTCACTATTTTCTTTTATATTAATTTCCACATCTTTACTTTTACTTCAGCTATAATTTATTCGTTATGGTTACAACTTCTTGCCGTCTTAAGTATATTCTTAAACTTTTCTCCTCGTTTTTGTTGCAAGAAGTTTTCTATTATTACTTTTGTAGAAATTCTCACTGAAAAGAATCAGTATATACCTGTATTCTCCGTAGGTTAGGAATATGAATGAAATACTTTTTTTCATTTCTCACTTTTCCGCTAGTTCCAAAATAGCTATTCCCTATGCGTCGTGTTGCATTGACCGAGCTCGCCTGTCCACTTTCATATACCAATTTATGATCTTAGTCTCCCAACTCAAGTGGCCGCGGTTGCTCCGTTTATTCTGTTGCTATTTTATACCCTCATTGTTCGTGTAATTCACTCTTGAAAGAGACGAAATGTATTTCTATATTCTTTTTCTTCTCCAATTAAGGATCGTACTTAGAGAAGCCAAAATACAGATTCGATAAGGTGCAACTGAATGAAAGATATTTTACTCATTTTGTATCTTTCTCGATGTACTGAATATGCACTTGAATTGAATAGAAATTGTAAAATATACAAACTATATAGTGTAGAAGAAAAATGTGGAGAATAGTAATATGTACGGATAAAAAATTATCTAAATATTATAGATACATTGTCTATTCTTCTATGGAATAGCTAAAAATATTAATAATACTTTTTTAAAAATCTATATAGGTTACGACGTTGTCAAGTGTTCAAGTGTTCATGTCACGTTAGAACAGATGACTGTGGACTAAAGAGGACTGAGTTTTGAACTGTACGGACGATGCATAGTTTCCCAACTAGTTGTCTCAAATATTCAGGTCGGTGTATATACATATATTAAGTAATAATTTTAAAAATGTAGGGAAACAACACAAATGACATCTTATTTATTTTTCTTTATATATATATATATATATATATATATATACATACCAGCTCTAATGTTTTTAAATATTTTGCTTACGGCTAATCAAATACAGGGTAAAATTAAAATATTAATAGTTGTAAAGAGTTCATTAATAAGAAGATAATCACTTATGGTAAAAAACGCAGAACACATATTGTACTTGATTATTCGCTATGATTGGTATTAGTATTTAATTCATCTACTTATTTAACGCCGTTTTGTCTGAGTTTTCTCTCAGTTAATAATTGTTCGCATGTTACATACTGTAATCAATTTGTATAACCGAATGTAAGAGAGATATTGAAATTTCCCAGCACTGACAAATTATCAAATCTTAAAATATATTGCATTATATATCATTTACATTGTTCATTGGGTAAATTGTCACAACTTTATATCATTAAATTCGCATGCATATTTTGTTTTTATTTTATAGCGTACACAGTACAGAATCATCCTCAGAAATGGCTAAAAAATAGAAACATTATTAACAACAAAATCGCAACAGTCAATAATACCAGCTCCAAAAACGTTAAAAATGTGCTGACTGTTTTCGGAACTTTAAACGTACACATCAATTTACAATCATACAAAACACATTCTGTTACACGTAAAATAAAATCCATCCTAGAGAATAACTAAAAGTATAGTTGAAAGCGCAAGGATAAATAAAACATTCGTACAATTGTTACAAAAATTTATCTCTTAAAAACCAAAACTCAAAAGATCGCATGAAAAATTAAAGATAATATTTTGACATTTTTTATGAAAATTATATAAAAGAAAGATTGCTGCCCAATTATATGTTTTTGCAAGCAGATATTTGTAACGTAAATTGATTGATATCGTGTTGAAGATATATATATAAAAACAAATCGGTTTTCATTTTCAATTAGCAAGTCCATGCCGACTTCGACGACGACTCTATTAAGATCTTCTCACTAATTATGGCTTAATTAAAGTTAGGTCCCAATTTTTCTTGTTTGTAGAGTGCATAATATGATTTTGTTATAGTGATTTCTTTTGTGAATAGTGGATTTTGCTTTTCATTTTTTCTGTTTAATTTTAATTTTGTATAGCAGATTTTTTAGTATTTTTTAGTATTTTTATTTTTTATTTTATGCTGATATTTTTGTGTATGAGTGAATGGATGTAGGCTTAATTGATTTACATTGAATAAGTAACCGTTTTTCTTGCATTTTTAGTTTCGGATTTTTAATTTCCTTAATGTATTGCCTTCTTATTTTGGTTTGATTTTTTTCCTACAATGTTTATAAGTTTTGCAGTGTGACGTTTTATTATTTTCTGTAACGTGGATGTGTGTTCATATATTTTTATATATAATTGTTTTTGTTCTGTTATGAGTTTTTATCGTTTAATGGCTATATTATTTCTGCTTTTGTTCGTAGTTAATATTTTCTCTGATATTCTTCATGTGTTTTTATATATTTTGCACTGGAAAAAATTTTTCTATTACTATGTTGAAAAATAGTTTCCTATTTTGATTTTTCTGGTTACAATTTGGATTGTACTGGAGTATGTTTCCTTCTCTATTGTTTTGTATTGTTTGTCTTTGTTTGTGTATTCAAGTTTATTTGAGTATACGTTATTTCGTAGTGTTGAGTCATATGGAGCTTTTTTTTCCTTGAATATTTCTTTGTGGCGCGAATTCGTAGATAGTCTTTTGTTAATAAATATGGATGTGCGTCAGAATATACTTGGTGAGAGATTAGATATTTTGTTAATATATATGAGGTAGTTCTTTTTTCTTTTCTGTATTTTTATGTGATGTTGCTTAAGTTGCGTGTTATATCAAGTATATTTAATATTTTTTATATTTGTTTTTATCTCTAATCTGTTGAATGTAATCTATTATTTGTTTCCTTATATTTTCTGTATTTTTACCGTTACAATTTTTCTGGATAAAACTATTTAATTTTTTTGCAATTTTTTGGGTTTATTGATGATGTAAATATCTATAATCTCACATATTTTTGCATCGTGGTAGCTTCTTATTGTTACGTTGTAGAATTTGTTTTGTCTTGTTGTTTGTGCTGTTGGTTTTTTTCATCATGTTCGCTTTTGTAGCATGGTATGGAATTTCTGCCGTGTGTGATAATATTTAATTTTTTTTCCTGAAATGTTTATATATTTTTGTTCAATTTAGAGCATTATTTATTATTTGTTCATTGATGCATTTGTAGTAACGTTTTAGTCATCTTCTATGAAAGTGCATTAACCTTTGTCGTTAATATTGTTGAAGAATTTGGTTGCATTCTTTTGAGTTTTTCCCGTCTTTTAATTTTAGTTTACGTCTTATGCTGGAGAATATTTCTTTTATTGTTTGTTTGCATGTTTTTCCGATGTTAGATATTGTACGTTTAATAGTTTGTGTGTCATTTTGTTTAGGAAATTATGTTTGTGGTCTTTTAATTAAATTAATTTTTCTAGATTCGATAGTTGTTTGATGCTGTTCTCTAGTTTTATTTCGACCGCTATGATTTTGGCTTTTTTATGCTAATTTCCATGTTAATATTGGTTGTTTTGTAGAATTTGGTTAATTTCTTTTTTAACTAACTCTTTGAAGACGTTTGTATACATTTTGTAAATGTTTCTAGATTTCTTGTTGTATCGATATTTTTGGAGTTTGTTTTTTTCATTTTTGTTTGGTCTTTCTTGAAGTAAGTAGATGATTCTTGTATATTTTTCATGTTTTTATTCTGTTTATAATCAGAGAACATGACAAAAAGGGTCGGCTTGGAGAACCTGGTGCACACGAGATGGAACAACGTGAAGAATGACAAGGTAAAGCAACGCACGACATACATGAAAGACATGAGCAATGGTGGCTCAGGGATTAACTGGAATAACAGGAGAAGGAGTAGTGTGAGTGATAATAGGTATACAGATGTTGCCTACGTCCTGAAGTGACATGCTAATAATAATAATGATAATAATAATAATATCTTTTGAAATTTGTGGGCTCTAAATATACAGCGTATAGACACACAAACTGAATCTTCTGACCACAGACCAGTGTCCAAACAGAGGCAGCAGTCATTTTTTAAGGTTCTTCAGATATAAATTGGTAGCAGCCCCTCTAGAAAGGGTAGGCTTTCTGTGTCGCTCCAGAAATTTCCTAACACCTCTTACGATTCTCTAAATCTGCAAGACCAGACCAGCCTACAAATGAAGTATGACAAGATTTCACTTTTCCGACTTGAGATTGTTCAAATAGCTTTCATGTTTCCTTGTAGGTCGTTACTAATTTTCCATTTTAAATCTCCTTTACTATATAGAAAATAACGCAAGTCTATGATTGCTCATTTGCTGTTTGTGTGAAAGCGTTCACAGGTACGATATTTATTATTCCCAACTGTCGTTGTTCTAAGACTGGCCATGCCACACACATTGCAATGAACCACCCTCAATTGGTGTGCCTTCTATAGTTTTGATGTAAGTTCAAATCGAGCAGGTTTAACCAAACTCTTGCTACTTTGTTTAATGGATTCCTTCAACGTAGATAATTGTTTATATATGGATTGACTTTTTATTTCATGGAGAATATTATGCCACAAACAATATATTTTCAAAGTCGGAACATCAAGATTTTGTTTTCAAAATATTTTAAATATTTCAAAGCGAGAAATTATATATACATATATTTACAGATCAGAACGATGTTAAAAAATTTGCATATAAAATAACTTTTTAATTTAAAGATTCATAGAATATTCCATCATTTAAAAATAAGGATAGATATGTAAATTATATAAGTCATAAAATATAAATCTCAATAAACAGGTTTTTAAAAAGTTATAAGTATAATGATTAAATAATCGAGAACAAAATATCAAAAACATCAGAACGATTAACAAAATCATTTTATTATAATGGATGCATCATATTAAAATTAAAATAGCGTACATAATTCATTAGAACTTGATGTGTAAAAGTTAACTTTCAATAACAGCCTAACATATTTTTCTATATTAGCGAATTAATGTCTTGCATTCATTAACGGATATGTTCTACCCTTCTCCTTTCTAATTAGTCCATAGTCCATCGATGTTTGTTGGATTATTTTCTTACGCTCTTTCATTTAAAAATTCCAATCATTCTCAAAGTGACTTCATGCCTGGGTTTTGAGCAAGACACTCCATAAAAGTAACATCCTTCTCAGAAATTCATGTCTTAACAGACTGCACTATATGACATGACACCCTCTCTCAGATAAATACAGCTAGTTGATTAACTGCAGTCTTCAAATTAGATCCAACATGTTGTTTCACTATCTTTTTACATACATGTTGCTTCAGTATCTCTTTATATATTTTTCTATAGAGCTGCGTTACTTTTAACATGTAATACCGGCAAATGAAATCATGACAAACACCATCACGCTCCCTCCTCCAAAATTAACGCTGCTTTTAGTTCTCTTAGGCAAATATCATTCCTTAGGTCTGCGTCGAACGGTCCTTTTCACATCACCACCAAACAGGTTAAACTTTGAGGTCATCGCTGAAATGAATTTAATCTCACTGTTCTTCTGTTCATATGACGTGTTAAATTTCAAATTTCAGGCGGCTCATTTGATTCTCGTTAGAAATATAAGACTTCGTAGAGGCTACTCGACTGTTCAGATTAATTTCATTAAGTCTTCAGGAAATAGTCTACCTTGATATTCTAATGCTAGCAAAAGCATTTTTGAGATAGCATTTGCTGTCGCAAATCGATCCTTTTGTAATTCTTTACCAATCCATCTGTCTTCACTTGCGGTAGTCTTCCTAGGTATGCCAGGTGGTTTCTTGACTTCACATGACCCAGAATCCTAAAGTTTTTTTCTTAAATTCTATGAATAATATTTTTAGGTTTCCCCACTATCACTAAAATATCAAGCATTTGGATATTATCTTTATTACGTAAATTGCCTATCAGTTTTCTAAGTTACAATGATGTCACAGATTTTTTCGCCATGTTTACAATGCAAAAGCCAGTAATGAGCCAGTGTAATTTAGTAAAATACTCGATTTTATATTCTTACTCTAAAAAATTTCAGTAATGCAAAAAAATATTAAATTTTATTGAGTTATTTAATCGTACTAATGTTTTGTTCCCTCTATTTTTTAATGTTATATAATTATACTCATAACTTTATCAAAACAGGTTTATTAGGATTTATTTTTTAAATTATATAATTTACGTTGATATATATTTTCCTCTAATAAAATGTTTTTAAAGCTTTAAAATATAAGGTTATTTCTTATTTAGTCTTTTTCTTAATAAAGTTCTGATGCTTATGCTCTCTACTGTATATATATATATATATATATATATATATATATATATATATATTTATATATATATATATATATATATATATATGCAAAAATATCATTATACTCGTTCCGAAAAACACTCCGCGTATATACGCGGAAGGAAAAAATGGTTGTAAAAGAAGAAAGATCTTAACATATGAACATCAGCCAAAGCGATTTTGACCGAGCCAGTACGTAGCCCAAAGCAACAACACGAGACGAGTAATCAATAACAAAAAAGCGCTCAATACTTAAGCAGAGCAGAATAAGTAAATGAACCTCGTGAGCCAACAAACCTACGAAGGTTTCACCTGAACGGATCTTCAGGGATCGTTGGCTAAAAAGGGAACTCAATAACCCACGTGACAAAAGAAAAAAGAGGAAGATACCAAACACAAAAAGGGAGGAAACTTTTATTAACAAACATAAACATTAAAAAGAAAAATAAAAGCGCCAACTAACAAAGACGGAAACCTAAACCTATTAACGACAACTAAAGAAAATAAGGGAAAAGGCAAACCTACCAAGCATTCCTAATTCAAAAGCCAAGACTTCCGATGTATGCACTTATTAAGTATTTCTGTCTTAGAATTCAATAAACTGCTTGTGTGTGGAAACGATGCTAAACCAGATTTTTCTTCCCCACATAACCTGCAAAATTTTTGGCCAGCATTGAAATTGTATAACATTTTATATATTTCCCATTTTAAAATGGAGTGTATGTTCAGGTTTTGTTAATTGACCATACATAAGTAGAAAGTGTAGTGCTCTGCTTATATTTTTCATTGTTAAAGCTACTGGTATAGATATAGTATCGTTTATTAAATATGTCTCGAGTAGCACTTAAGTATGTTTTGGGTTCCGGATCTTCTATGGTTTTATAAACTTAAACCCGGTAAATGACACAATCTTCCTGGCATTACGCTGTAGCGGAGAGTTGTTCTTAATTCTACAATTACATCTAGTCGTACCTACATTAGTTTTATCCATAACATTAATTTTATTCAATCCAATAATAAATGTTCCTATATTTGGCATACAACAATAACTGACTTTTACGTTATTATTATTGAATATTTTGTATAACTTATTTTCCTTATTAAAATTTTGCTTAAATAATTTGAAAGATATTTTGCCAATTTTTGTTTTAACAGGCAAATTAAATGGTGGATGAAACCAAAGGATGTTCTTACTTCTATTTTTACGCTTGCCTCTTTTAATATGGTATACACCAAACTATCTGTATATCCACTTTTAAGTAGTGTATCATGATATAATTTTTTATGATTGTCAAATATAACTTTACTAGAAGAATTGTTAAACAATCTATAGGAGACACTTTTAGTAATACCCCGCACGATATGGGTAGGGTGGTTGGATTTAGTATTTGCGTATAGCAGGCTTTTCTTTCGTATAAGGGGATATAGTTCCATTTAAAATATTTAGTTTTATGTCTAAATAATTAACTACTTTTAAATTACTTTCAACGTTGAAATCATAATTTGTTAAAAACCAATGGGTTTTTTTCGTAATTTGTCACTTTTTTGGGGATTACTATTATCAACGATTATTAAACCGTCATCACGGTAGAACCTGGGGTTATTGAAATCTATGTACTTATTTAATTTATGTTACATAAATTGAGTAAGTACATTGATATCTTTTTGGATGTTACTGCTTTTGCTAGTCCTCAAAAGTTAAGTCTTCTGTTCTTTGTTTGTGCCGCAAATCCACGAAGATCGATGACGATTAATTCTAGCAAAAAAACACACTCAAAATTATTATTAATCATTGAGATGAAAAATCGATAATATAAGGCTGACTGTTTAAATATTTATTAACGTGCATTGCCTTATTCATGGAATCTATATGTAAGAAAATGACACGAGATTGTAGGTTAAAGATTTAAACTTTAGGTTAATCATCTGCTGTTTAGGCAAATCTCCCCAGTCACATTCTGTTGTATATTTTGAAATTATTATCCTTTAAAGTAAATTTCTTATAAGTCATCCATACACACAATACAGATATCTATTATTTAAGTACCGTAAGTGAAACAGATTTCGCTGTATCTTTAATTTATCATGTATCTTTCGGTCCTGACTTACTTGGGAGAATTTTTTTCGCAATAGATTACCATTTCTTTCTGCAGTACACTGGTTAGCGCACGAACCTACAGAATTCTATTTGTCCTGCTACTCATCCCAAAGATAGAGGTAGCAGAAATGTATTTACAATTTTCACAAGAATAATTGCGCGGAAGTAAATGCAACGAAATCATATGGATTTCGAATTTTTCTCATTAATAGCCGATATTCACTGCACCTCAACCCTCATGAATACAGATATATTCTTCTATATTTACAATGATTCATGCAAGATCTGTTCTTATTTTGTCGATGTCTTTAAATCTTCTTTACGAATCACTGAAAAAACCGGATTTACTTATATATAAATGTACTACTGAGGATTTAGGGTTAGACATTATTTTTGCCTTCATATTTTGAGTAAGTTAAAATAGACTCAAATTTTTAAGTTTAACATTTATTGATAATCCATCAACTTTCTCATTTCTTGACCCAAATGTTTAAAAATTTACTTTTGTTATCTATCATATGGAACTAAATGTTAGGAAAGGAAATCAAGAAGAAAGAAATAAACATCCATTACATGAAAAAAAGATTGTTTTCAGTTAAAGAAAGGGTGAACATATGTATATTACAAACTAAAATAAAACAGATTAAATATGTGGGAAATTCTTTAACAAAAGAGGGCAAGTGTGACATTGAAATATGCATTGGCATAATCAACGATCCATTCCTAATGATCGGCAAACAATTGAGAAACTGAGTACTTAATTAGAACCAAAGATAAACGCACTGAACTTTTACATGTGATCTGCTCTCCTATACACAAAATGATGGACAATTTCTGCTCAAAATAAAGATAAATAAAAAGCTGAAACTGACTCTACAGACGAATGTTGTGAATACAATTAACTGGTTATGTGAAATATGAAGAATTTCTATAAAATTTTATACAAATTCGTGACATAAACTTAACAGCAGGAAGCGATAGTTGAATTATGTAGGGCGCATCATGAGCAAAGAATGTTTGGAATATTTCATATTCACAGGACCGCAGTTTTAAGGTAAGCCATGTACCCATTGGGACACTAATAGACACTATCAAGAAACACGATAGACCAGACAATAGCAAAAATTACAAGGTGGTTTTACGCCTCCAAATTCTCCTGAGCAGAAACTTTGAAGCTAATTTTCATACCTAGGACAAAGCCATAAAATAAAAAACATGTTTATAAATAAAGTCTATGTATAATTATATATTTACTTCATCTGCAGAAACTACCCTTTTTTCTCTCTTAATTGCACTCACGAATATATATATATATATATATATATATATATATATATATATATATATATATGATTTGGTGCTGACATGATCATGGGTCGACACATTTTCTTTAATATGAATGCTTTAGAAAACCACGGAACTTTTCAGTACCTTCTCCTTGATGGCACTCTACATCATTTAGCAGCAAACAAATCAAATTCATTCATTCAAAATTAACTCGAATGTGTTTTCTGAGGTGCAATTAACAATAATATCCTTTACATGAAAATCATAAATGTGTTTTGTGTGAGTAAATGTGTTTTCGTCCATATCCCTCAAGGTAAGTATTCATATTCTGCAGAAAAAATAAACACGGTTCTTTGCTCTTTAATCTTCTCTATATAAGAATTGCGCAGTTGTCGGCATTTTCGCTGACAGAACTTCCTATAATGTTCCATACTATTTCTATTTTATTCAGAGGTTACTTTTTTCTTCTTCCGATCTCTTTCAGCATTTCCTTTCGAAACCTCCGGTTGTGTCAAACTTTCACAGTCTCAAGGCATTATAATTTGCAGAAGCCTCCGGTTGAAGATAAAGGAAATGCCAAAATTTCTCCCGACAAACTCGAGTATTAAAACAGTCTGTCTTCGTTATCTTAAGAATATCTCTATGACACTTGTCAGAAAAAGCCGAACACATTTACATTTTCTGTATAACCTACAAGACTGATGAGTTTATCCTCAGTCAGATAGCGTGATATGATAATTGCAACCAATCATATTCGTCATATTTATAAGTCATATTTAAAAGAATACAATAAAATATGGGTTTAGACTTATATGTGAATTATGTAAGATGGCTTTTTCAGAAATTATTGATGAAAAACTTGATTGCAATAAAAAAGAGTGAAATCCATATGGTTTTAAAATTATTGCCATTTATTATTATGTATTTGGCATTTAATTTTTTCATTTGTTTGTCGAGATGAAAAATATCAAGTACTGCACATAGAAAGATAAAAAGATCATTTTGTAAAAAATGGCATATAATAATATCCAAATGTGTTTAGAGTTGTAAAATACATATTAATGTGAATATTTACTTACAAGTCCCTCTCATGTTGAATTTATGTCCTATTCCTCTATTCGGATAAAGATATGGAAATAATTATCGTAGGCACAATTTAAGGAAAACCCATTTTTACTAGCTACATGAATTTCAATTTGCTTATAATGAATTTCTAATAAACGAGGACAGTTGTGTCATTTGTATAAGCCTTTATAATTCACGTCCACTTCCTTAAATATACTTGAGCTTGTGTTTGATTAAAAATATATATGCCTCTATAGAAATCGATATTTTACTAATTACTATTTTTGATAAGCTGCACAGTATAATTAAATCGTAGCCGAAGTAGTATATTAAATATATATATATATATATATATATATATATATATATATGTGTGTGTGTGTGTGTGTGTGTGTGTGTGTGTGTGTGTTTGTGTGTATAAGCAGGTAGTCAATAGAAATGAAAGATTGAAAAACAGGAAAATTATTAATGAGCTAGAATTGATGAAGAATAAGTAGATGGACTATATATATATATATATATATATATATATATATATATATATATATATATGGACACATGTACATATAAAATATATATATTTGCAAATCCATATAAAAGCATATTTTACTGTTTCGCAGCTTATCTGTGTGGTTAGATATCCACTTGCTTCTGGCCGTCATCGAAACTCAACCGATTTAGTGTCAGTCAATCACTAATCCCTAAGCCATAAGCTTATGGAATCAGAGAAGAAATTTTAGCGGATTGTATATGATCGGCGTATAAACACACTTGTCACCGAAAGAACTCAATTTAATGCTAAGAGTAATGCATAAATTGCGGAAGTTTTACATATTTTTTTAAAAATTTTCCTGTTTAGAGATCTGTCTTAATTAGAGCAGATAGATAGATAGATAGATAGATAGATTGGTTGTGAATAACATAATGAAAATATTTATTACCATAATAGAATGATTTAGAAAAGTGG
Source organism: Ascarosepion bandense (assembly GCA_037127315.1). NCBI lineage: Eukaryota > Metazoa > Mollusca > Cephalopoda > Sepiida > Sepiidae > Ascarosepion > Ascarosepion bandense. The sequence continues at coordinate 3,570,995 of JBBBDQ010000190.1, forward strand.
AATACGCTGTAAAAAGCTTGACTATTTGTATGTATGTTGATTTAATATTATACTTTTTTTGATAAAATTGCTATTCTTTACAAATATTATTTATCAAAATCAGCAGCTCCTTCCGTAGTGAAATGTCACCGTGTCGGGTGATATCGAACCAATTCATACAGTTAAATTTATGTAGGAATGACTCGAAGAATTCTCTAGTGAAATAGAACATCGTATCTGGACAGAATAGTCTCCAGATCAACATCATTTAACATTTATGGCATATTTTATAAAAACAGGTCAAAAGTAGATATCTTTCAACATCAACAATGAAAACCATGGACAATATTTTAAATGAAAATAGATAACATTTCTTTTAAAAAATTTCAAACTTTATACGAGTATATCACATGCAGAATTCAAGTTGTATTTTCTGTTAACTAATTAACTGGTTCAGTAAAGTACACGCTGGGCCTTTTTCAGGCAGTAATATTATTTCTACTCGTACGCAGGTGTTACATAACGCAAGTGGTCACCGATCTTTTTAAATTAGCGTATCACCAACTTCAAATGTACCCGATTGCCATGCTGCTTGGTGGTGCGCCTCTGATAACGCAAACATGTGGTCGGTTGCGCGTCTGACACGCGCCCAAGCACTGGTAAGTATCACTAACGGAATGACCCCATCTGAGAAGTCTGGGCCGGAGGCAATTCGGATAGGAGTGCTGGAAAAACCCCTCTTCAGTTTTATGGAAGATTTATATTTTTTATATCAGTATTGGCATCTCCCCTCTTACGGACAGTGTCCAAAATATAGGGCTGCTTGTACTTAACGATGTATCCCTGTTGTAATCATCGAAGCTGCCCACCGCTTAGTCATACCTGATATGGATGTCCAACAAAACTGTATCATGGTCTGTCACGATTGTGAGGTCGTGCATTCTATTGCTGTTCTTGGTATCGAATTTCTGCTCAGTTATATCCTTGAAACCGGGTTTTGCCAGAATCTATTCTAGGGGCTTTACGACATTGTCATGGCGATTCATCCAGAGACCGCTAAATATAAGGCAGTTTTGTGCAATTTGGAGGAACTTCATGGGAGCAGAGACACCATATTTGCATAAAGAAAAGAGCTTCCGACTCCCGGGAAGGACCACGTGGGTGTTCTCATACAACGTAACCGAACTCTCACGGACACAAATCGAAGTCGGCTTAATTAGACGGTGCATGTTATAGCCAGCTGCTTATGGCTAGGATATGCTCATATCCCTGAAGACCCTTAGTGTCCACCATCTTGTGCAGATCTTAAACCAGAGTGTTCCGCTAGAAAATGGGTGATCCATCGTAACGTTAGGTCATTAATCTCGACTCGGCGGAGAGGATTCAAAAATAGCGCCCTCATCAACGAAACCATAGAGTAGGCGAAGTTGGTTCAGCTTTCGTCATAAGTAGTTCAAGTGAGTTGATCATAATCCCGCAGTAATTTTTAGGCGAAAGAATTGCGGAGTTGGAACAGCCCGCAACCTGTTAATGTCAGTTTCTTACCTACCGGCCAACCGCTTTGTAACCGTGGATTAATTGTGTTTTACGGAACAGTCCGAACTTCATTTGATGATCCAGTCGCATCATAAAAAATGTTTTAAGTATGAGCAGCTTCTGTTCAGAGATAAGTCCAGCCAGGTTAAGCTTCTGAAGCAAGGTGGGAAAACTCAGTGCCGAGCGTTCTACTCCCGTGTATTCGAACCGTACTCAAAGATTGGAAAAGCTGGAGATATTTATCTCAATCGAGAGATAGGTACCGTTCAACTTAAGCAAAATATCTCTTTTGACAAAGCTGTTTTCCTCTTCTTACTGTAGATGAAAGCAAGAACATTGCAGTTCGGTTCGTTCAACTTTAGACCCAGCTAGCCTAGTCTTGCTCTGGGGCGTTCGTGTTTTTTTTATATCTTTTCGACAGAGGTAGCGAACAGAATCAGATCATCGGCATAGGTCTCTGACTGAAATGAAGTCCGCCGATTAAAGTAGTGATTTTTTCCTGTCTTTCCAAAACCTTATTCATGGCATATTTGAAGAACAAAAGAAGACAGCGAGTCATCCTGTTTGACCCTGTAAGCTTAGAACGGATTAAATGTTTGCCAAGTAGTAGCATGTTGTGTCTAAAAAAATCCACAATATACCGTAGAAGTTGAAGGAGTTCCTCTCCTTTCGAGAACTGCGAAAAACGCCTTTTAATTGATCGTGTCGAATGCCTTCGGTTTATCCAGAGAAGCGACAAGATTCTATTACCTGGATCGGGCAAGCCAGGTTTTTGAGGACATTATAGAAAATTCCATCAAGACGTTTATTGTAGAACGGCTCTTTATGGAAGCATTCATGCTATAGGCAGGGATGCTTCCAACTGTTACGTAAGAATTCAGTGGAATTCACTCAAAATGAAGTTCCCGAAAGCACTGGGGCGGCGTTCTAATGGATCGCCGGCTACTTCCAGTTTCTTGATAAAACTGATCCGAAACTTAAACATATTGTCGGTTTTGCCCCAGAAATAATTTTTCCTACAAAATTTCCTAGTAAAATTATTCGATTAAACGCTATTCTATATAATTTCGTATTGTTGCAGCTGTCTAATAGGGCTCCATCGATTGTTCTACTATTTTTATAATTTTCATTGTTGAACTTCATCAAATGATAATTTTGTATCTTCGCTGAGGACACAACTATTTACTTCTTCTGTTGACTCCGATTCGATAAAGTCAAATTGGTATCTGGTATCCAAAATGAAATTCAGTCTGATGTTAACTGTGCAAAGTATGTTTTCTTAAATTTAACTTTTCCAAAACTAAACCAAACTGTTATTTATTACTTAACAGGAGACCCCTCTCTGCCTTTTATCAACATGAATGAAGCTAACATATAGAATATTGACTCATTTCGCTTTCATCTGACATGAAGTAGGATGACTGTATTGTATCTATTGCTATGTCAAGTGTATCTTTGTGCCATGCTAGATTTTTTTCCAGAATATATCTGACCTATCTATAAGCATACCATTCGTCTATGTTTAACGATTTCGCCGCCAATTATGATCCGGAGTTCCTGCCGTATATGCAGAGCTCCTTAATTTTTTTTTTTAAAATTGGTTATATTATGGGTTTTGATTATGAGTCACAGTTTTAGTCACTTTTTCACCGGCGTAAGATTGTCCCTTGCTGCCTTTTCTAAAACTACATGACAACCGAATTAACCTTTCACTATGTTATTTATTTTACAGTTGAGTTTACAAGAAAAAATTCTAAAGCGCACATATCCTTTTCGCTTACTGCACGCTTGTAGAAATATTTTCCTTTTCAAATGTTTCAAGTCAACTGTAATATTGGAAAAATTTTAATGCAATTTCAATCGGTATTACTCCTGATTACACTTCATTTGTTCCTGCTATTTAGCAATCATTAGATTTTGGTTTTTATCAGCTGCCCAACTGAGACTGAAAACAGCACAAAAACATTTTTATTATTGGAAATTTAGAGCCTTTAAGCTCAGCCCAGAATTTCCCGTTATCCCTTAAAGCAGGGTCACGTACCTATCTATTTTTCCCCAGACGAGATTTTGGCCTTCGGCTAAGCATTGTCTGGGTTCTTCTTCGCCCGGAGACAGAGAGTCTGACGAGGTTACAAGTCGTTCGCCTTTCTTCGCCTGTCTTTGCCACTAATATTTCTGCAATTTAAAAATTTTATTCATACACACCCAATAACATTTTGTGTCTAATTAGCTTTACTAACATGCTTGGGGCAAACACAAATAATACACACAAGCGCGCATGCACCCACACACACAAACCTCGCACACATATATATTGAGAGAGATAGAGAGACAGAGAGAAAAAAAAGAGACAGAGAAGAAAATATCGAAAGAAATAATGATAGAGGTACATACATACATATGTACATGCACACATTCTTATAAACATAGGCAGTCATGACCTTATGAACATATATAGGTATATATATATATATATATATATATATATATATATATATATATATATTTGTGTCAGTGTTTTTGTAGTTGAAGTACTGACGTTTAGGTCTATAGATCAGAATAAACATATTTGAATAGATTGAAAATACGAACGAATGTTACATTGAAAGTGGAAAATTTGTGTAGGAATATTTAAAATTTTACTAGTTAAAATGAACAAGACAAATGCATCATGAAATAGAAAAAACTAACACCTGTATACAATTAATTACACCGGAAGAGAACAACGGAATCGATAGGAAGAAGAAAATCAATTTTAGTTAAATGCAAAGAAACAAAGTTTTCACTGTGACAGTAAAAATATAAACGAGAAGAGTCTAAGAAAACCAAGAAATGAAGAAAAAAATGAGTAAATAATTCAAAATATAAAGCGACCTAATATATTTTTTTTATTTTACAGAAAGCAAACGATCAAATGTTAAAAGCAATTACCTCATTATTTTAACTGGCGTTACGGAATACACAAAGGTGATAATATGAAACAAAATTAAAAATGATGAAAAAGAAAAGAAGTCAAACAGAAAATGAAGGCTGCCAGCGGAAAAAAAATAAATAAACTAGTTATTTTCAGCAGGATATACAGGTTTTCACTATCTGTTTATACAACCTTAACTTTATGTGATTGTTTTCTATATTATCATCATATATTCATTTATTGTTTTGTTTTATTCGTTTCCATTAAGCTATCTGCAACAAATTGGTTCGTTCCGAGAGATTTGCACGCGTAAAACTTTATTTTCCCCTTGATATCATAGTAGAACAGTCTCAATTACTTAATGTGGACTGGGATCAATACGGAGAATTATAGCAACCGTTTCCACTAGTATTAGATTACATTTCTCAATTAGATAAATAAAAAAAATACAGGTTCCAATTGCTCAATGTTAATATTAAACAATAGAAACGCACAAATTAAAGAAAAGATTAAGTGACATTAATAGTGGAAAGCATTATCGGACATCGAGTGCATGACAGATTACGTTTCATTGATATTTACATTCTATTGGAATGTGTATCAACCAACAAATCTCATTTCATTTGGAGTTATGTTATCTTTGCATTTTCTAATAAAAGAATAAAGACGAATGCCATTAAAAGTCATTTTGAAATCTGCCGCTTTTACTGACAATATTGAAGCTATCTCCAAAACTATTTCGTATTTGATAGAAAGATGTTAATAAAAAATTGTTTCTTGATAATAAATTTATTAATACCACAGTGTCTACGTGCGTTATGATCTAGAGGATATATAGACGCACCACAGATTCAAAAGTTTAGATATAAGAATGCCACAGGAGGTACACTAATAAGCATGATAAATGAAAACGACGAAAAGGAAAACATAAAACTAAAAGGGATTTACTGCAAAATATGTATGATCTATTATAATAAAAATGAGATTATTATTGTACTAAGAATGTTTTTGTTCTTTAAACAATACTTTAATGTTTCCATTACTGTCTTCTTTTTGATTCGCTTTCACCTAAGAAAAAAATATTTTCTCGGTGTGAATTAAATATCAAGTCGTATTTTTATATTCTGATGGCGTAACAACTACCTACTGAGTGACCTGTATATTTATTAGTTATTGAAATATTTTGTTAAATTTGTTAAGTTCAACTATTTAATGATGCAACGATACTACGGGTATTTTATTGCCATAGATTTTGCCATGCGCTAACTGAATAATTAACGGTAAAATCAAGAATCATCAGAATATTAAAACAAGTTGACCGTGAAATTTTCACAGGTTAAAACTAGTGTAAATATATTACGAATTTTTTCATAAATATAGCTTCGCGTGTCTCTTTATAGATAAGTCAAAATCTTTAAACGTAAATCCATCAATATAATTTACAGCAAGTAAAAGCTGACAACATTATTGATATTGCAAAAGACAATAATCCTACGAATCCTGACCTAATAGATTTTTTATGACAGAAAAAGAATTGCATTGATATACTCTCACTTTCCGAAACGAAATAGTTTTAAATAAAAAAAAAATACTGATATGCATTGTTGCGAAAATCAATTGAAACGACTACTTTAGATTACTTTCTTTTAACATACTGTCAGATTTAGACCAACTAGAGTTACAGGGTGTAATCGGTGAGTTAGATTTTCCCGAGACACAAAATATATAATATAGTTTGTTTATTTGATGTGCAAAAAAAAAGTACATCTCCTAATTAAATAATATTTTCGTGTAAGATTCAGTGTGAAACATTCTATGAAAAAATAACTAGGTCATTCTTCTTCTTCTATGTCGTCTGTCCTTTCAGGACGTAGGAGATCATGGTTCTCCACGTCTCCCTATCACTTGTGGCTCGTAGTATGTTTGTTCCCGTTACTCCTGTCAACCCCCGTTCCGTCAACCACCTGATCCGGCCCTGCAAAAATGTGATCCGCTGCATTCTTCTTCACTCACTTTCCTTCTATCTGGCCAGTCAGTATCAGGTTCTCCAGGCTCTCCTTCCTCATTGCGTGTCCCTGAAACTTCAGTTGTCTCTTCCTGATGCTCAGTATCAGTTTCCTCTTTGTTGCCATTCTTTCAAACACCTCATCGTTGCTTGCATGCTCAGTCCATGATATCCGCAGCATCCTTCTGTAGAACCACATTTCCACTGCTTCCAGTTTTGTCCTAATTTTCTATTATATTGTCCAGCATTCACTGCCGTATTGAAGAACTCACATCACGTAGCAGTCCAGCACTCTTTTCTTTGTTTCCAGTGAGATTTTCCTGTATGTTAGTGTTTTGCTCAGCTTCTAAGAACGCGTCCTTTGCCATGCCAATTCACTTTCGGACATCCGTGTTGCACTTTCCATCATTAGATAGGACAGTTCCTAGGTATTTAAATTTTTGTACTTGCTTGATTCTGGTATCGCCCACATTTATTTGACATTTTGGGTTGTACCTTCTGCTGATGACCATGCACTCAGTTTTTTTTAAGTTTATTTGTAGTCCTTTTTTGTCGCTCTCCACCGTTACCTTCTGTATGAGGTCTTGTAGTTTACTTTCCGTTTCCGCAACCAGCACTGTATCGACTGCGTACCTTATGTTGTTAAAGTTGTGTCCTCCAACAACAAATCCTGGCGTGTCATCTAGGGTCATCAAAATATTCTCGCTGTACAAGTTGAAGAAATCCGGTGAAAAGACACATCCTGGTCTTACGGCTCTTTCTATCTTTGTAAATCTACTGAGATCGTTGCCTGTCCGTATGCAGGCCATTTGCTGCCAGTAGAGATTCTTGATTACTCTTATGTCTTTGCCGAAAATGTCGAGGCTGCCGAACATCTCCACCAGTTCTTTGTGTCGTATCTAGTCGAATGCCTTCACATAGTTAATGAAACATAGGTACAAATCTTTCTTCATTTGTATTGCTCTTTCGGAGAGCATCCTAATCATGAATATGGCGTTCTTGTTCCTGTGTCTGTGACGAAACCGCACTGTTCCTGTCATATCTCTGACCTGATTCTGCTTCTCGCTCTATTCATCAGGATTCTGACAATCAGTTTGGTAATGTAGCTCCTTAAGCTGATAGTTCTGTGTAGTTCATACTCGTTTGCGCCTGGTTTCTTCGGCAGTGCTATAAACATCGACTTGCACAGGTCGTCTGGTATTATTCCGCTGCTTTAAATTTCGTTTATTATGTCGGTAAGTTTTTTCTATGCCATATTCTTCTAAGGCTCTCAGCAGCTCATTCACTATGCCGTCTGGACCAGCTGCATCGTTTCTGTTCATTTTGGCCATTGCAGCTTCCACTTCGGATTTTAGTATTTCCGGTCCATCCATCTCTTTGTGTAACGGTTGTTCTCGCTTGTCGCAAAAAAGATCATTTATATATTCTTCCCATCGCTGGAGTATTTCCTCCTTCTCTAATATGATTGTCCATCCTTGGATTTTATGCATCCTGTTGAGGAGCAGGTTTTTTGTCCTGTTAGTTCTCTTATCTCTTTATGCATCTCTGCTTTGTTGGTCCTGGTCAGTCTCTCTACATCTTCGCATTTGTTGTTGAACCATTCGTCTTTGGCTTGTCTGCATTTGTTCCTTATCTCCCTGTGGAGTTTCTCGTAATCTGCCCCATGTCTTGGCGTTATTTCTTGTCTCCTTTGCATTCTCTTCGGTCATTCACTCGTTTTTTCTTCTGCGTCTAATTTCCCTTGGGGTTATGTTATTCGCTGAGGTCACCATCGCTTCTTTTAGTGACTCCCATTTTGAGTGCACTTTTCCAATATGTTCTTCATATTTCCTTCTCACGCTGTTTTTGTATTTTTTCTGCAGGGTGAGATCATTCTCTAGCGTCTCGTATTGCAGCCTTGGTGATGTGCTGGGCTTCTTCAGTCTTCGAAGTTTCACCCTTAGTTTGCAGATGACTAGGACGTGGTCACTTCTGCAGTCGGCACCTGGGTATGTTTTGCATTGGACCACTGCGTTCCTGAATCTCTTGTTTATAGTTATATAGTCCATTTGGTTCTTCGAATCGCCTCCGGGGCTTATCCATGCCCATAAACGTCGTGGATGTTCTTGGAACCAGATGTTAGTAATTATCTGGTCATTGACTGAGCACCATTGGACCCATTTTTCTCCTCGTTCGTTGCGCTCTCCTAGTCCAAAGTTGCCGCTTGTGCGCCCTTCTCTATGTTTACCTACCTTGGCATTCAAGTCACCCATTATAATCCTAATTTATTAGCTTTTGCATTTGGCCTTGGCATTGTCCAGTGTTGAATAGAAAGTTTCTATCTCGTCCTACGAACTCTGGGTCGTCGGCGCATAAACTACTATAATAGCTATATTGAATGGACTTCCCCGCAGTTCAACCAAGAGGACTCACTCTGAAAACTGGCAGTATCCAAGAACACATTCCTACACTTGCTTGTTTAGTATTACGCCAACCCCTTTTTCGTTTTTTTTTTTTTACCTCCTGCATATATTATCCTGTGGGTGTCGCTACTGAAATCTCTGCTATTAGGCCATCTGGTTTCGCATATTCCTAGGATGTTTATGTGCAGTCTGTCCATCTCCTGCTTGACATTCTCTAGTTGTCCACCGTTTAGTGTCCTGACGTTCCATGCTCCGATAGTAATGTTGTCTTTGATGCGCACAGTCGCATGGTAACGGTCCAGAGACACATGTTGCTCATGTCGTTCTGTCCCGGGCGAGGGACTAATTTTGGGGTAAAATGTCCCATTTACGCTGTTAGTGCTAACAATCGCCGGATGACGGTCAGGAGGCACCTGTTGCCCATGCCGGTCCTTACCGAGCGAGGAGTTGTTTCCTTGGGAAGCAACCCCCTTCACGCTGTTGGCTTTAACACATTTGTCGTAATTAACCATGATTGAGCGAGGGTAAATAGAGGAGTGGTATCCCGTTGCCTTCTCCACGATATTTTATTGTGACATCACTTCTAGTTAGCTGGCCGTTGAGTCCTTGAGAGTCCTTGCGCCCTTTGTAGGTTTACATTGTTTTGACCTACAGGGATGCTAACGTCCCAGTTGAAAAAAAAATATATATATAAAATAAAATAAAACATAAAATAAAATAAAATAATTTTTTCAATTTTTTTTTCAAGTTTTAACTTAGTAAATGTCAAAACGGCCTTTAAACCAACAATTTAGCAGAATTTAGTGACAAACTTAAATGAGTAAAAAACAAATATGGTAGAATGAATTTGCAGAAAATTCAAACTTACCTCGTGCAGACCACTGAAAGTTGAGAAAATGTCTAAGGTCGTACCAAATTTGCTCTGTTTTTTCAAGTTATGTCCGTCTGTGGCTACCAGTAAATAGCAGAGAGAGAGAGAGAGAGAGAGAGAGAGAGAGAGAGAGAGAGAGAGAGGCAAGTGTCCAGTACTCAGGTAGAGGGTGGGAAAATGGCTGAATTCAGAGTAACGGAACATTCCATAAAATATCGCTAAGAATATTTCACTCACCTAATGTAGTTTGTACAACTTGTATGGCAAGACTATTTGGAGGACCCTAGAAGTTATGCCATCATTCGTCATTAGAGGCCACAATTTAAACAACCTATGGTACTCATATGATAAAATGCTGTTAGCAGACATGAATCATTCCAGAAGTTGAGTAATGTATTATAAAATAGGTCAATTTCGCTAGAAACAAAACGAGAGCACTGGATTGCTGTGTGTTGTCAGGTCTTCAATATGGCAGTAAAAGCTGGACAATATCATTAAAGATGAAGGAAAAACTTGAACCAACTGAAATGTGGTTCGACAGAAGGATTCTTCAAATATCATAGATCGAACATGAGAGCAATTATGACGCTTTGGAAAATATGGAAACGAAAACAATCAATGCTGAGCATCAGGAAGAAACAGCTAAAGTTCCTATGACATGCAATGAGGAAGGACAGCTTAGAAAACCTGATACTAACAGGCTAGATATAGAGAAAATGAGACAGGGGAAAGTGGCGTATAACTTATTCGAAGGACCTGAATGAGGGTTGCGTGGTGTAACAAGAGAAAGCATGCTAAGAGCGAGATGTGGAAAGCCATGATCGGCTTCTTATCCTGCTTCTTCTTCTATGTGCTCTGTCCCTTCAAGGACAGAGCACATAGAAGAAGAAGCAGGACAAGAAGAATTAGTAGTAGTAGTAGTATTAGTAGTAGCAGTAAGAAGAAGAAGAAGAAGAAGAAGAAGAAGAAGAAGAAGAAGAAGAAGAAGAAGAAGAAGAAGAAGAATGAAGATTGTTTTTAGCTTGAAAAATAACTTGAGCTACATTATTTGTTAATAAATTGGTCTTTCAGCATCTACCCACGCAGGGTTCCCCTGAGATATTTTTTCTTTATCACTTGAAAATTGCTATGTTTTTTGAGAGAAAATCTTTTTTATTTCTACGCAGTTTCAATTTAGAATTGTAATTACCGTATACAGCATGTCATGCAAAACGTGGGAGCTCTAACTTGCTATTTAACCATTAGAATGTAGAATACAGTGCATTTGTGTAAAATAAAATGTATTTGCGCAGTAGCCAATGCAAGTAAATGAATTTTTTTTCGACACAGTAGATTAATAAAATTTTGACCGTAATAGGTAATACATTTTCATATGATATGCAAGAGAATTGGGCATACGTCCAAAACGTGTTGAAATATAGGTTTACATATGACCACCAAATTTTTAAAAAGTCGGGCCTGTCCAGATTTTAGATAGGTGATTGTTTGGGAATACTAAATTCAGTAAAACTGGATGTGAAGTTGGTAACGAATAATGACTCAGAATTTTTAATCCAAGATGCGGGTTTTAATTCCTGTTGGGCTCATTATATTTAGTTGCGCGCAAATAAATTGTAGTATGTATTAATACACCACCCATCAACTTAGGTATGTTTTCATTAGTAGAATTTGCATCACTAAATAATTATTATCTAAACAATCTTACATTCTTAATATATTTTCAGTCTTTAGATAACCTGTAAATGTTGGTAAGCCGTAGAAAATGAACCATTCAATGACAATTATGGAAACACTTAGAAGATAAACATTAAGAGCCGTAATTAATATGAGAAAGATAAATTTAATTAGAGTTATGAATATCGCCGTCTCTTTCACGATATTTGTTTATCAAAGCTTTGCTTATTGTAATTAACTTCATAATTACCTGTGAAAGAGAAACCATAAATATTAAGAAATCATCTTCGTGAGAAAGATATTGTTTTACGTTCGATTAATTTAATGTATTAATTTTTATTTTCGTGAAAAATTAAATTTATCAAAGAAAAATATAAAATATTTTCGAAAAATAATATCATTAATTATAAATGCGGTTTTATTGTAGATACGCCGATTGATTTCATAGAAGCTGATAGCCTCTTAATTTGAATATGAATGATGATGTAGTAAGGATTACTCCGTGAAATATATAAGTATTTATTTATTTTTTAATTAAAGTTTATGTTCAAATGATTAAGACATGAGACATAAGACATGGGTTTTTACTGTTACACACGTTCTCTTCCATATGTAGGATAATTTGAATCAGTTAAAATATCTAACGAAGGCCTCATTGAATCGAAAAAATATGTTTTTGACCTTTAAATTTCAGAGAGACTAAGAAGGACAATAAATACACGTAAGCCAGTATCGTTAAACTTAAGTAATAGATCACCAATATTGTTTGTTTACAGGAAGCATTTACAGCAGAGATCCAGAAAATGATTATTTTAAGCGTGTCCCTACAAACAACGGGAAATCATTTAATTACAGTAGAATAAATAGCATATGTACTAAAAACCAAAATTCGTCAGAAAAACGCCATGCATAACTAAAAGGAAATCGCAAAATGGGAACTTGTTGGATAAAAGGGATCTCCCGATTTATCACCAATAAAAATATGTTATGATTAAATATCTTTTAGCACTTTGTTTGTGCGGTTAAACGGCTTCAGCGAAATGCATTATAAAAGTCTCAAATACTCATATTGTGTAACTTGCTATATAGTTTATTCTTGTGTATATCTAAAATATTTAATGTTGCTACCACATCCAGAAAAATAATGAGCCAACTCATTCAATTTCTTGCTATAGAAAAGTTTCAGGAGGCTTATGATCATAACTAGGATAAAAAATATGCAAAACCAATTTTCTTAATATTTATCCAGTCTGGCACAATCGACATAATTTGTTATAATGCATGCAAAGTAATCCGATGACACTAGATTAGTTCAGTTTCCTTGCTTATATATCCGATTGTGACGCATCAGTTATTGCAAGAGGCGTCCAACATTATACTAAAAGATGATATTTGATCGTATGTTTGCGAGCGGGAAGTGCTGGTGAATCTCAAGATTTATGTATAGTGTTTTAAAACGGCATTCAGTAACTGGTGCCAAATAATCCTTACTTTCACATATGTTCAGGTCTACATTTGTAGTGATCATTTAGGGTAATCAAATGAATTAATTGATAGTTTAATTTCTTTCGCTAAAATTGTTCGTCAATAAATTGATTGAGCAAGAGTCGCGCATGCAGACTCATAGGCGCACGTACGCACATACACAATCATATGCGTTTATACAGTTGTGTATATATACATATACACAGACACACATATATATATACACACACAAACACATACACACACGCATATATATATATATATGTATATATATATATATATATATATATAGTTGAAATATTATAATATTTAGCGCCAAGCTTGTTTTTGCTGTCGTGTTTTTTTCATTAGCTTTTATGGGTATAATGGATTTTGGCTTGCAGTTTATTCTATCGCAATATACTTGATATCGGAGTGAGTATAGAGCGTTGATAAGTTTAATGCAAAATAAAAATATTGATTCAACTGAGCATGTTCATGCAGACTTTTATGTTTCGTGAGGACATCGTTTTCATGACGTCACACATTATATGCAATAAAAAGCATTTAATGCTAAAATTCAATATAAAGCAGTTAATTGAATACCTAACTACGCGTACATTAACAGGCAAAAATAATATTCATTGCAAAGCCAAACACTCAACAAAAAAAGCATAGCACTAACAAAAATTGATATAGAACTAAAAGAGATAATAATATTACCAACAAAATTATTAGGGATACATATATAAAGTGAGAATCACAAAACAGCAGTAATCACGAACTCTTTAAATTCTGCTTAAAAGAAAATGTTAATAGTCAAATAGTCAGCATTTAAAACTGAAACAAATTATTTATTAATACAAAAGAAATGCTGGGAAATTTGGACATATTAACAAATACCAACATTTCTAAACAAATTAAAGTAAATAACAACAAATCAAATTCAAACAAACCTAATATATATATATATATATATATATATATATATATATATATATATATATATATATCTGTGTGTTTGTGTGTGCGCGCGCCTGTCTGTCTGAGTGTCGACCAACACATAAAAACTCAAGCAATCGTGCATGCCCTAAAAGAATCCAATAAGCGATCAGATATACCATTGCTGTAAGATAAACGTCAAGCCAATAGAACGAATGCAATACAATAAAAAGAGGTCAAATTAAATAAAAGAAAAAAAACACCTCAAAAGAAATTGAGCTAAAACCTATTAAAAATAAACTAACTGCGTGCACACTCACTCACGTTTGAATTAATATCCAGAGCAATCAATAAAAATCAATAAAAACAAAATGAAACTCCTGTCCAATAAAATTAAGAAGAATGTCAAACATTCACAAATAAAACAATCTCCAAAAATATCAAATTACACCATGCTCAATAAAAATAAGAAAATACTAGGACATAACTGTAAAATAGTGCAATGGAATCAACATGATGACTTTGAAGTTTCACTTATCTCCGCTTTGGGTGGCTGGAAAGATTGATCGAATTTTTATTTTGTCTTTTCTTTTTTCGGCTAGTTTACTTTTGGAAATGTATTTTTTTTTGTTTTACATTTTTTGTTTTCTTGTACATATCGCTGGTTAAATTTAAAATTTTGATTTTTGCATAGGTAAGATCTGAGTTAGCACTTCTGCGGTAGCAAAGGCTAATTTCATTTATTTTCTCATTTCTTTGAACGTGTAAGTGAAGGAATGCAATAAAAGAAAATCTAAACCAGCTAAACAAAAAAAACCTAAACCCGTCAACAACGCCTTCGCAACTATATACGAGGTATCCGTGCCAACTTTGAAGCGTTAAATCCTTCCTCCAAGTAAAATCACCTGGCATTTAACCCTATGTGAAGTAACCTTGATCCTTCTATCTTCTCGTCTGAGTTGTACGACCCTGGTTGCCTTCTTTACTTCAGAAAGTCCTACAATAACTTATAAATCTCGACTCTAAATAATGAATTTTAGGTCTTCAGATCAACAGCGGACTAGGCCGAGTGATTAGTCAGGAGTATCTGTGCCCCTTTCCCACCTAGAACTGAGGCCCAACTGAATGACGTCCATATTACCCCCTCGCTTATCTCTAACTTAATATCAAAGTTTGACCCTCATAAACCGAGCAGAAGTAACGAAATCCCAATCATTGAACTTAAGAAATGTGCCCATAAACCCTCCTCTATCCTCTCAAAACTATAACTACTGCCTCTGGGCTTCTTGCTTTCCTGCATGTTTGAATTCCTCCACTGTGGTTCTCATATTTAAGAACTCTGGAGAACACTTAGACACCTCAAATTATAGGCCTATCAGTTACCTATCGATGTTTGGCAAAGCGTTTGAGACCATTATCAACGCCGACGTGGTTCATCATCTCAAGGCCCGCAGTCTCTTCTCTGACAAACCGTATGGTTTCCGCTTTACCAAGTCTGCTGCTAATACGATAACGACCATAACTGAGTATATATACCAGGCTCTCGCGAGAAGAACGGCGAAGCTTGAGTTTATGTCCTGTACTTCTTCAATGTGTTTGACCGGGTCTGGCATGTTGGCCTACTGCGCAAGTTACGGGTCTATGCTATAACAGGACGAATGTTCCATCTAATCCAGTCATTGCGTTCAAATCGAGTAATGAATGTAGTATTAAACGGACATGCCTCTTCTCTGGCGAACTCTCTTCGTGAACTTACTCGATCTACAAGACAAGCAAAAAGGGCCCACCATTTTACAGTGAAATCAATAAAATACAAGCGCAAATAATATCCAACTGTTTCCTTTCCTGCACTTCTCGCTTGTAGAATTCGCTTACGTATTCTTGTGTTCCCGAGAGCTACAATCTCCAATAATTTCAGTGTAAAATCAACTATCACATCTTAGATCTCTGACTCGCATCCTTTCTCTAATGTTCTTTTCTCCGTCCGCTCTGCTCTCATCACACCAGTAATGTCATCATTTTCTTACCTATTCTCTCAAACCCACTATAACGTGTAACTTTTTCTCACCAATTTCTTTAGATATAACCCTCGGCGCACTAGTGGCAGTAAAACTGTCCTACTTTTGCTGATAATTTTTGCTGATATTATTTTGTAAAACACGTCCAAAAAATAAACCAACATAAAATAACATCATAAGAAAAGACGACATCAAAACGAATTTCTCGCATAACTTTGAAAACGGCATGTACGAGTACAGTTAAAGCAATAATAACGCCTATTAATATACGTACAATTGTACAACATAACTTTGTGGAATTTATTTTTGGGTTAAAAACTTGTTAAACATATATCTTTGAAAGTACCTATTGTATCAAAAAACACTAAAATTCATTATGCTCACGGAAGAAAAAACGTTTTGTAATGACCAGTTCTTCAGATTTCAAAGAAAAATATTTCATTAACTTTTACTTTATAAAATGTATTGTATACACAAACTCTATTATCCAATTGGAAATTTCTACATTACAATTGCTAATTCAGTGTGTTATCTGTAACAATTGAAACCTTCAATATTAGCGTACGTAAGCTGTAACAATAGTAAATATAATATCAATATGAAAGTTAAAAGATAAACACAAAAAACAAAAGCAGTTGTTTACTAAATTATTAAATTAATTTCGTTTTTATTGCAATTGCTATCGTTTAATTAATTCGTCATTATATTTAATCGAAGAACAATACATGGTTCCTATGTATTTTTATTCTCTACCAAGCGTACTGAAACATATTCAAATCATTAAATAGTTCGGTTTCCCTAACGCCTTTTAAAATAATAACAAACTAAGGTATCCTCTAACAATAAAATATTTTTTAAACAATTTTTTAGTTTCTTATAACTTCTACGTGTAGAGGACGCTAAAGTTAACGTTAAAGGGCCAAAGTTTAAAGTTAAAGGGTCAAAGATACAAAAGCCCTCCTCAAGAGATTATCTAAAATCCGCTCAAAGATGCAGATATTATATAATAAATACTTACAAGCATGAACAGTTACCATAAACAATAAACATTTTGAAAATATATATAAAGTAATGATTAATGCAATATATTTATTATAAGTTCTGAAATGTGAATAATAGCAATGCTTTTGTAGATTGTCAATATTTGGGTGTGGAGAAGGTTGTGTTTGAATTCATATTACAGTGTGGACATTTGCTTACATGCAGTGCATGTGTATATATTTACATCAACTGACATGTTTGAATTTCAAAGTGTGTCATACAGTTCTTTGGCATTTATGCGTGATTAATGAGAACACACATTTCAGGTAATGCCGTCATTCTAAAAATTATTTGATGACCTTATAATCACTGCTTCGACATATACACACACGCGAGCGAATTTAAGTTTGCATTGATTTTTTAATTGTTTCAAGCAAAGTAAAGAGATTTTGACACTAAGAGTCAAAGGTTTAAAGAAGGAAAACTTTAGTGGAGTAATGTAAGGACAAACAAGAACATCGTTCAGTAAGGCAAATGATTACGAATGAAAGTTGCATGTTAAATGTTTCTAGGTAACTGGCAAGCAAGAAATCAGGATTGATTTCCACAGGTAAGAGTTACAGATGAGAATCGTGTGTGATTTTTTAAATTTATTTTGTATGTGGGTATGTGCATGTGATTGTGGCTGTATTTCTGTGTGAGTGTGAGTGTAGTTTTAATGTTCGTTTATTCATATAAGGCCATAAGTGTATTGCACAACAATATAAAATATAGCTACAAATATTTTAAGAACAATGTGTGGCACTGAATCCTGAATTTTGAAACAGAAAAATAATGAACCGCATTGTATAATTTAAAATTAAATAAAGAAAAATTAAATCTAAATTTATATTAATTAGTATTACCAATAACGTCATTTCTATTGATCCCTAAACTTAATTATACTTACGAAATTATGTATTATGGAATTTAAATTGTTGATGATTGGCAAAGATAAATAATATTGCTGATAAAAATCTATACGAAAATATGAACATTTAGAATTAGTCTTTTGAAGCAGGAAACTTGGAATGACATTGTACTCAAATTGAACTACTACATTTCAACATTTATGTGTCGTAATCAGCAGATTAGAAGTGATATGGAATCAAAACCAGCTGATTATATGAGTTATTGCTCATCGATGTATATAATATAAAAGATATGTAAAAGATATAACAGAGCTTTAGGTTATTTGGGCTCTAAATAAAATATACATTGACGAACGACATTGCCTTTTATGCTGCCTCCACCTATCGAGAATTTTAAAGCAGATGATGAATATTATTAATGATACATATTGGAATTAAATAGAAGAATATTTGCAGATAGATAATACTTCGAAATGTTAAGTAAATATACTTACATTGCAGAAAGATCCCTTATTCATAATACTATTCAACACATTATAATATACAATATTTTCCGTCGTACTAATATATACAGATTTAATAATTCACCACCAAACTTCTTTATTTATTTTTGATTTAACGTTTTAGACGAGTTTTTTTTAATATATATCATGCGTTTTTTACTTTATTTTCATATTTAATGTATTCTTTGATATTGCTTCCAGTCTATAAGCATATAACAGATAACCCTCTATCATAGAAATGTCTTATCGTAAAGGGGCATATAGTAATGATCTCTATCTGCATATCGGTATGTGAATGTAAAGTCTGCATTTGATGAAATCGGCGTAGTGATATGGGTATATATAATTCATGGTAACCCTTCTGAGAAAACAAACCAAAACGTTTATGAAAGGTTTTTCCTTGACAGATAATCCTATACTAACGTGGATAAGCCGGAAAAGCAGGAAGTACTCATTGGAGCCGATACAAAATATCCAATACAAAATATTTTGAGACATTCAGAAGAATTTTATCTTCCTGTATTGTATTGCTGGGATTAGCTACTCGAACTGTTGTTCAAATTAATTTCTTACAATAATATCAGACTTCATGAAGAACAGGTAAATTAAAAACAATAGAATATATAGGGGATGAGGCCAACAAAACATGAGTCAAATGTAAACAACACCTGATAAGAAAATAGAATCATACTGTTAGATATTCCGGCTGAATATAAGTTCGCAAACTCTCACATATGCATGCAAAATCATTTTCCAGATAGTTTTTATTTGAATAGGCGTAAAGAATCTTTGAATTTAGGCAACATGTACTATTTCTTGGATGTTCTTGCCCCGGAATGTAGAAATTAGCAACAGTTGAAAACAAAATATATAACAATCAGTGGTTAGATACTCAGTATTGATTACACGGGATGATATCCTTTTTAGACCAAAATATTGTTGGTCAAGATATCACGATTTCGCACTACTTTTTCACGCTGGATCAAAACGTCAAGTGCATTTTGCAGCATCACATTAAATTTAAGCAGTACAGAAAATATATATTTTGCTTATAATAGGCAAAAATATCTAATTGACATAGAAATGACACGGCTTAAATAAACGATAAATGATTTATCATTTAAGTAAAAGTATTAAATAAATTTAAAGATTAATTTTTATCTAATTCAGTTATAATATGTTGATTAGAAAATACTTGATTTTATGAGAAGTGTCTTACTGCAAAATGTTTTCGTGCAATTAATGTTCTTATCATTATTTTTAAAGGTATCCCCCCGAGCAAGGCGGTAATGCCACTGATGTGCAGGGGGCTAAATACGAGTAAAAAGATTAGGTAGAAGAGACTGAAGAGAAAGACGAACCAGTTAGAAAGTAGCAAAAGAAGGATGGGAATACAGGTGTTATGACAATTGCAAAGGTGGAGAAAAAGGAAAAGGTATACAATGTGGCGAAGAAAGAACTAGAGTCAAGTGGTTAAGAGATAAGCATTGACATTTCTTTTAAATTCCTGGTTTTGTAGCCGTCAGGAAAGCAAGAATATGGAAGGGTGTTCCACAGGCGGGAACTACGATAAAAGACACCGCAAGATTAGAATTATCGTCTGCATTTGTTTGATCTAACTGTGAATGGGTGAAAGCCAGTTGCCTGTCTGGTTGCACGAGTAAACACCTGTTGAAGAGGCACCAGTGACTTAAGTTCGTTGGAGCAGAAGCCATGAAAGTATTTATAGAACAGAAAAAGGGAACCAACATCCCGTCGATGGGGAATTGGCTGGAGTCCAGACGACAAGTCGGTACCTATCACATTATTGATTCTCCTTTGGAGCCTGTCAAGAACACTGAGATGAACAGCAGGGGCGTCTGAAAATATATGGCAGCAGTCCTCCATGCAGGGACGAATGGTTAATTTGTATATATGCAGGATAAAACTTTGTGATTTCTGCTTCTTCTCTACGTTTTATATAAGAATCACTTTAGAAGCCATTCAAGAAAATGATTTTAGTTTGTATTAGTAGTTTTCACATTAAGACTGACACCGTTATAAGATTTTATCATATCATTTGAATTCCTGGAGGTCTTGTATTATCATGCAGTCTCTCTGTAAAATGCATAAAGATGATAAATGAGATCTGTATTCTGCTTGACAAGTGTATTTGTGGCTAGCAAGATCAGAATTTCATATATCAGCGCAGAAAATAGCCGCCACACTCAATATAAGCATAACCAGATTTTTCTATCTCCGACACTATCTCCGACACCAACACCATCTTGTCTGAGAAAAACTTTATACAGGGCAATTTAATATTCTGTTATTTATTAACAAAATTCAAAAGCGATTTTTTGGTTCTTTGACATTTCTTTATGTCTTCCTATTTTCATCAAAGTTATTAATTCATGGGGATAAAAATTAACAGGTAGGCGATTCATTTTCTGCCGGTGATAACTTTCTTTTGAAAAATCTTTCTGAACTGAAACTGCTGAAAATGTATTCTATAAAATTTTGGGATATTTTTTCTATGATGTTATTCTCACCGGAAAGGTTTTAAGTTTGGTTTTACTTGACACTAGAATATCTCTGTTACTTGGGTATTTTGGCCCATTTTAAACAAAATAGAAATTATAAGTAGTGATAAAACGTGATATGATGGGAAAGATGAAATTGTTTTTCATATTCAGCGTGAAAAACATACCAGAAAAATGCGCCTATTGCCCACCAACATTTGGGTCTAGAACGTATATAAAGCGATGTTATTGAATGTGTGAGAGAAATCTCGCATGTTTAAAATGAGTCATAATGCGTCTATTAAATGAACAGGGATGCTTAAGTCAAACATTTCACGTCAGTGATTGTAAAACAAAATGAAATTATGAATAAGATATTTGCAGACCTGAGGTATTTATATTCATTTTGTTATGATTTATATGAGAATACTATTAAATTATCTGCAATGTAAAGCAACCAGACAGTAACCTTGCAATCTCTCGTAAGATCCTTCATGCGCTTTATCAACTGAAGTAGATTTCAAAACCAATAAATATGTACTGACTAAAATGCCAAATTTAAAACAAACATCAAAAGCAAAGATTAGACGAACTATCAAAATATTATGAAGACATCACGAAGGACAGAACAATAAATTTATGCTTAGATTTTAGAATTAAATTTAGGACAGGATATATTAAAAATTTAATCAATGATAACAGCGTATATTATGTTCGTAGAAAAAATAATTTAGAACTTAATTACCTAGCACTCAAATGAGGACGAAATAAATATTGTTCATAAATATTAGTATATCCAGGAACAATATAGACATTAAGAAACGTATTTACAATTTTCCTTCCTTAAGATGAAGTAGTAATATGGCCTAATTCATATGAACTAAGTGATCTTTTGAAAATATCAATTTAAAAAAACTGGATGATATTTCGTAGTTTTAACATTGAATATTTTAACATTCTTATTCGACGATTAAGGACAGTATGCCATAAGATTACAATTGCTATAACTGGAACATCTAAATAGAAGAAATAAGCATAACCATTAAATAAAAATGCAAAGGCAATAATGGAAAAAATAATATACGAATGTTTTTCTGTGATCGAATCTTTTATAAATATTTTTTTAAGATACACGATACATAGCTGGGTGGATGAGATGGATTTATGACAATATATGAATTAACATCCACTCGGATGTAATGCTTAATTAACAATAGATGTTACAACAACAGGAACATAAGAAATAACAGATTCCAACAAGATACTATTTCGTATCTTACTAAGCAGGTTTTTCGCATTGCTAATGCCCACAACCCCATTATCGTAAACCAGATTCCTTACTATATATTTCTTGCAATCAATATGCCCCGTCAGATTTAAGTTTTCCGTGTTATCTTTGCTTATTATGCGTCCAGGCAATGTCTATTTTGTTGTCATTATGTTGACTATAAATAATATTATGGCTGAAATATGTTTTAAGACATTCTTTTTGCTTAGTCACTTTGTCCACATACTTTTCTGTATTCTTTAGTAGGATCAAAACTGATATAAATATTTCCACATCATTGGATAAATCATGCACAATTTACTGTCATATGAAATCATGGATACCATGAAGCAATACTTCCATTTTCTTCATTTCTAATGAGTTTGTACTGTTTTACAATGCCTTGTTCAGCCATTGGAATAATTGGTTCACTAGTATAATGCATTTTCCATCATTTTTAAAACGCTTCCCAGATATATAATTTCTTCAAATTGTTTATCTCCCGTTCATGAGTAGTATCTTTGCTTTCTCTCTTCCTAAAGTCTATATGTCCGTCTTATTTAAGCTGTTTTTTAGAACTTTTTCTTTCTCTCTTTCTTCTACCAAAATGTCATATTTTTCTTTGTTTTTACTAACACCACGGTATTTCTTGAGTGTGTTATATTGTTAAGATCGCACCAAATTATAATAAATAATGGTCAGCTATCCAGTTCCCTTAGAATAGCATGGTTATTGAGTTTACTTAAATCTGAGAAAAAGAATCATTATTTTACACGACTCAATTTATTTTCTATCCTTAAACAAACAGTTTACTAAAAGGTATATGTTATGAGTTATGTTAATATAAATTTGGAAGAGGTACATTTTCCTGAACAGTTCAAATACATCCTCGAACGTTAACATGTTAAATGATTCTACATAATCTAAAATACATAAGTCTATATACTCCTCTATTAGAAATGCGCTGTCTGATATCGTTTTGATCATGAATATTGCATTTTTGTTCTGTTGTCCGTGAATAATTCTCAGAGTTCTTTTCTTGTTATTTTATTCTGTTACTAAATCCGTTCCTCAGCATTCACAATTTTATGTTCAGTATGTGGCTCAGGAAACTTATTGTTCTCTTTCTATTCGTTTGCAGAATGTCTTTTATGTAACGTTTCGAAGATGGATTTATACTATTTATTTAGACCTAACAGGGCCTAGCAGCTTTGTTTATTTTCATCTTACCCGTTGTTCGTTCCACATTTTGTTTTAATATTACTGACCCATAATTATTTTCGAACGTATGAATCTCTTTTGAAACTTGAAAAACATATTGAATGCATTTGCTCCATCTTTGGAGTATTTATCCATTTCGTTTTCAAGAGATATTTCATTTGATTTTATAGAGCCCGTTGGATGCCTTAGCTTACATACTCTTAATTCTTTTATTTTTTTTATTTCATGTACCTTTTATGATTTCACTTTATGCGAAATTTTCTCTTTATCCTGTCTATATTTCTATTTAATTTCTGGTTTCAGTGTTTCATACTATCTGTCTTTCGTTGTAATTGTGTGATATTGAATTTTCATAATTTCTGGAAATTCCTCTGTCATCCATTTCTTTCGTTTCTGACATAGTTCATTTGAGGTGAAATCGTTCGACTACATATTTTGCACATATGTTGTGCTTTTATATTGTATTATCGTTCAGGTGGTTTTAACCTAAATATCAGAAAACAAGCAGATGTTAAATAATAATAATAATAATAATAATAATAATAATAATAATAATAATAATAATATTCTATAGAACTTAGTATAAAATTACAAAATATACTATAAAATTACCGTATAATGCGGCTCACAAATATTAAATTGATAATATAGGTTTCCGTTTATACTTGTCGTACAAGACGAGAACTCCTAATTTAAAATGTACCGTATTGAACTATTTAAAAGAATATATACATTCTTTTTACTAAATATTTATTAAAAACAAACGCTTTGAAGATATTGAAAATTAACTATCACAATTTACAATACCTCCTGAGAGAATGCTGTATTTTCAGTAGACCACTACGATAGCCTGAATTACATTTCTCCGCTAACTATTCACTCGTTTGATTTTTTTTAATGTAATCTTTAAACGACTTGTTCAGACACACATATATAATAATATTTGTTCGTCATATTCGGAGAATTGAGACGAAATTTTGTCAAAAATTTAGCTCAATATACACCAAATTTTACACTTTCATAATAATTATAATAATTTGAAAATAGTTGTTATTATTATTATTATTATTATTATTATTATTATTATTATTATTACCGATCAGGTGTTAACCAATCGTCAAAAAATAAGTGAAATTTTTTCGTCAGAAATATACAAAATATATATGAAAGACTAATAAAAATATAGGACATGAGAAACTGAAATTTGAAAATGCAATAAACAAATGTGACAACCAACGAGGCTATAATACCTGAAAAACGAGGTCTAAACAACCAAACGATTTGTAAAATATTAAGATAATATTTAGAGAATTTTATCAATGCACAAATTCATGATCATTTTTAAGGCCTTATTAACTCAAAAGGTTCTGAGTTAACGTACATTTAAATTCAACCCGAAGAATATTGAAAGTTACATGTGTACGTGTGTGCGTCCCTGCGTGGGTGCACATTCCGAGAGATGTCTCGTATGTTACCAAGAAAACTAGAGATTATCTACAATTAGTAGATATGTTTCCACTCATATATTCTTTAACAGTCTTTAGCTAATAAATATTTCCTTTATCTCAAGAATATAATAAACGTATTCCGGCTTTTTTAATTCACCTATGCACGTAGACATTCAAGTAAAATATTGCACTGCATTGAAGCAAATTAATATATATATATATATATATATATATATATAATTTAAAATATTAATTTGACTAAAGAAAAACTAACTAGTTCCTTGTAAAACATCTTAACATTAATGACAAATTATTCTAATACAATTCAAGGTAATTTTACTTCAGTTCATCTTTCCCATATGCCGTAAGTGTTGACGTCATTTCTTTATTTTAATGCCCGAGCTAATTAGCGTCAACTTTAATTCAGTTTATATACCATAGCAGAATTTAACAGAAATCAACAAATAACAAAATATAATAATGAATATCACAAAGAATTTCTAACGACTTGATTAAAGTATAAAGCGACAATTTCCCTTTAGGTGATCGAAAGAGAACTGTAATTAAATTAAAAAATGCCGAGAAGGGAGCTTTCATCAGATGTCATTACGAAAACTGTCTATGATACACGCAAAATATTCGCGGATATAAAAGGAAAATTTATTCTTAAAGTATTCATCATTTTATGCGAGATTTATTTCTATTTTTATTATCTTTTTATTCATCTAAAATGAAAATGTGGGTAGGATAAAAAAGTGAATACATAATATACACTTGAAATTAAAGAAGAATAGTGAAAGCAAATCCAAACATCTAGGCCCAATGGTGATAAAAAAGAATCGTTTAAACAATATTACGATTTTCAACTTAATGTTCATATCAGTACATTCATTGCAGTAATAAATATTAATAGTATGGTTCATAATAGTTTTCGTTTGAGTAACGAAAGCAATATTTGCAAATATGTCATCGATTAACACGCTAAATTCCCTGTTAGAAAATTGTATACCTGCTATATGGAACTTATAGCAGAAAATGACGACATCACTAGAGATGCCCTCTTTTCATCATTTGGGCAGAGATCATTTATGCATTCCATAAGACCTTCCAAAGAAATCTGCCATCAAAGACGATGATCCAACGTACCCTCCAGGTCCAAAAGATTGATGTTGAGAGTAAAATACCGATGCCATATATATTCATAGTTAAGATTAAAACGATAAAAGTAGCACAAATTTCAGCAAGAATTAGTACTCAAGATAAAATTGATATGGAAGTGTAATCAAATTAGTTAAAGTATCGTTCGTGAATCCATCAGGAAAATGTGGAAGTAGTAAACATTCTGAAAAAAACATCTCCTGGGTGTATGGATTAGTTATAACAAGTCAATTTAGATGAAAAGCAAAATGAATATAGAATAGGCTGCAATATATATAGTCTTGTCTAAGTTAAAAAGTTTTACTAAACCAAAACTGTAACATCAATATCGATTCATATTCATCAATGTCTCCTCAAATATATACGTTCATATATAGATTAATGATGGTTATCCCGATCATAAATAGAACGTGAGCTGTATTCAATCACTATCTCTTATCAAGGCTTAAAATATGATAGAGCAAGGGAATCCTGTTTGTTTTGCGGAAAAGAAGTATTGTGGAATATTACACTGGCGTTACAAATGAAAGTTACAATGGACATTATCTAAACATTACTGGAAAGCGTATTAACAGCGACTAGTTGTAAAAAATCTATTTTCTATGAAATTGTTTTAAGAGCATGAGTATATAAATTCCAACCTACAGACATACTGCTTGCTTCTGAGAGCTGCATTTTTCTTTCTCAAAAGCGACTAATATTACGATTAAATAAGAATGTTTCTCCAGGAACATCATATCATACAGTAACTTATTTCATCTGTGAAAGAATGCAACTCTCATAAATAATGGTGTTAAATTGTTTACTTCTCTATTAGAAAATTATACATTTTGACGTGATAATTTTCTTATATCACTTCAGAAACTTTAAGCCATTTCATACAGCTAACTTTCATAAACTTAAAGATAAATGAAAGTATGATCATCAGCAAAAATAAGATTAATATGTGAAGTATATATCGGAGAAACTAAAATAATGCAAAGAAAAGAATTTAAATATGTAGGAAACGTTCTGACAGAGGATGGAGTATGCGATGTTGAGATTCAAAGACGCATTGACATGGCCAATGATGCATTTCAGATGCTGAGCAGAATATTTAGTAACAGGAAATTCTAATTGAAAACAAAGAAAAAATGCCGGAATTCTATGTGATATCTGTCCTCCTGTATGGAAGCGAATGTTGGGTGATGTCATCAAGGATGCAGTATAAAATTGAGGTAGCAAATATTTGTTTATTTTTACATTATTTCTTCATGCCTAGTATTAATTTTTATTTATTTATTATTTCTAATTTCTAGAAAATGAGAAAATACAATTTTTTTTGCCCAGAAAATTAGCCGAAAAGACAAAAAATTAAATTACAGATAGAAAATTAAAAAAATACAACTACTCTTGTTTGATGCAGTTAACGAATATATCAAAGCTGGATACATAAAGTTAAAACAATTATATTCAGATATTGTCACCCTATCTTGACGACTTCCGACCCTTGGGCAAATGGACCTTTAGAATTTTTTTTTACTGCCTACCAGGAGGGCTGGCAGAAACTGGCACATCATAACAGATAGCAGGTTTTCTCTTCTGACATCGAAATGGCGGAAGATACAGTCGAAATGTTTACAGGATATGAGTTACATTTTGAGAACGAAGACGTAATAGAGAGAAGGAAATAGAACCCGTGTGTTCACTTTCAACACTCTTGTTTTGTACCTTTTTAATAAAACTGAGGTAGAGTAAGAAATTTGGAGAGACGGAGTCCAGGGTTTGAATGATACCGTCAAGATGAAATAACCTGCCACTAGAAAAGTGATTTTTACCCGAGATCTTTTAAGAGATGGTCGGTCTGTTTTAGGTGAGCTGGAAACTGAGCAAACCCCAGTCTCGTTGAGAAAAGGGATCACAAATATTATCGTGCTCCTTAAAATACAGCCAACCTAATTTTGGGCGTTACTTAGCTTTGACTTGCTTTTTATTTTGTATCTATTCGATGTGTAAATATATTCAAATCTATATCGAGGCGTTTCAGTTTTAAATTTGATTTTCATTTTTTACCGTTCCCTCGCGTGCCTGACGTAATCGGTTGATGAATCTGATCTTTCTTTGGCTGGCTCGAGATCAACAAAGACATCGGAGGCGGAATTGATCGAAGATTAAGAAGGCTGCTTGGACTCAGTTACGGCTCGTGTTATATTTGATGCAAAGTCGACCAGGTTTAGACCCTAAGGTGGCAACAACAAAGGCGACTTGAACAAATCAAATCGGCGACAAAGATCGACGAAGCTGACGAGAACGCGCGGCAGCAAGCTAACGAGGATGCGCGGCAACTATTAGAACATGCGTCGATAACACGTCGAAGATACAAAGCGGCAACTAGTCCAAGGAAACAAGCAACCACTCTACACACGTTTTCCCATGTTTGGAACTGAGAGAAAAATATTTCACATTCACTATCCCAATTAGTTGAAACTTCATCTTCCTCACACACATTTGATTTTTATCCTAACTCGGGAAGTTTCAATTTACAACCCTGAATTTTGTCACGAGCGCTATTCATTCTTGTGGTTGTGGTAAGTTTGGCTTTAGGTACGTTTGGCTCAAACTCTGATCTATTCTCTTCTGTCAGTTATTCCTGGAGTTGTGAGACAGTTATAACTTCTTTTTATATCCATAGTAACCCTTAAAAAAGGATTTAGAGGGACTCAAAAACCTCGGTGTAATTAAGGAAATAAATGTTTCGAATCTGAGATGAATATTCTCGATGTAGTTGCACAACAACCAAACTCTTTGTTATCTAGCATATAATTCGAAAAAAAGATACACTTCAAGTAAAAAATACCAAAATAACCTACTCTTCAAGTAAAGATGGGGAAGAGCAGGAAAACGTGTTTCTCGGTAAGGAAATAATGTGTAGATTACCAGTCACGAGGGGCGAATTAAATTACCACTTTGTTCTGTTTTCGTTCACCATACTAGTCTGATGCGTGTCCCGTAGAACCAGTAATAAAGATATCCAACCTTCAAGGCAATAGGTCCGTACACCGGTCTAAAAATCACAACTAGCCTAAAGAATAGTAGGCTTAAAATCTAAAGAATTTCAAGTGTGAACGAAATATATGTAGATGCATAAATGGATATAACCAGGATACATTGTTGCCTTACACACAAATGTCGATGCTGCTAACAACGATGAAATTATCTTAGTAAATTGTAGAGTGACATGAAATAATTATTCCTTTTTCTTAATGATTCGACACTTTATAGTGTGATGTAACTCAGAGAAACGGCCAATGTAATGAGATGAGAAATTATCTGAAAGTAACTGAATTATTATAAACGAGAAAAGAAAGAGCAATAGTCTCGAATGTAGGGAAAGTATTGGATCTTTTATTTCGGAGAGTAATAGAAGGTGAGGTTAGAATCATAAAACGTTCCTGGGACAGTTGTACAAAAAATTGAATCTAACAAAGATAGAGCTAACAAAGAATAGAGTGAAAACAAATTGGTATGACCACCAATTTAAGGGAGTTAAGGCAGGAAATAGCGAATAAAATGAGTCGGTGATGAATGATGTACAACAATGAAAATAGTTTATACAACAGTATTATCAGGTGAAAGATATTGTTTACGATTAAGGGATCAGCTAGATATGTTGACCTTTGGCCACTTTTCTCCAGGGATATAATGACCTCTGTACATTTTAGGCGATTGATAATCAAGATAAAAAATGAGTTACCTCACACTTTAATGTTACCAGTGTACATTTCAAAGGAGTTATGGAAATTTTATAGTGTCCTGGATTTTATAATTTTGTGGGAGGATATAAAATTAAAGGTTGTAGAATCCATGCAGTTACTGAATAGGGACAGTTTTTTCAACATATATAGGGTTATAAATTTAGCTATTCCGTATCACCAACCACAAGAAGGCCTGTGGGCAATAGCCCAATACGAAGTTGAAACAGGGCATATAGGTATGAATGCGACCCTGACGAATTTCATGCTATCGGCAACAGAATGAGCTAGAAAGTTTAGTAACGATATCCTGGGAACATGTTCCTCAATGAGTTCTATCTATGTTTCCAGAGAACACCGACTGTGTATACTCAAATTATTGAAAGATAAGAATAAGTGTGGTGATGAATATTTCCATGTCTCAAAATTATTTCTACTGTACTCCCGCAGGCAATCAGTATAAATGAAGGAGTCTGGGTAATGTCTGCTCAGAATATATTAATCTTTCCAAGGTGTTTGAAGAAGAACCATCTACGATGCTGAATATGAGACCACCCTTAACCTTGATAAAATTACTTCTAGTGTGTTTTGCGATCAGCATGCTCATGCTATTACCCTCTTATTAAAAGGATGAAGAGGAATTTAAAGAAAAATACACAATAATGGAATTAGTTGACAAAATGTTAAATCCCTACACTTAGTTATGGTAGCTAGTAAAGAATAAAAACATTAATGTCACGATTGATCGAATACCGGAAATATTAAAACCAATAGATAAAATTAATATGGATCAGTTCAAAGACAAATTACATACTTTGGAAACCGAAGATATGAATTAGAACATTAATGAAATAATTTTTGTTAACTAGTCAGTTGAAAGACGTACTTTATTGGTCGTTTTTGCGGTGGTAGGGGTAGAGTAGAAAATAATAACTGGAATGAGAATCGGAAAACAAATTCCTAGTGGGCGAAGGATTGCCGTCTAATGACCTTATGTGATTAGAAAACATGAGAGAACGAGACGGTAGGGTTAGAAGAATTGATTTCTGTCAAAAATTCACTGAAACGTCCCCTTGAATAGAGGAGGTTAGTAAAAAAAGAAACGATCCATAGCAGACATATACGTACACCAAACAAAACAAAACACTTGGGAAAATGAAGAAAATGCATGTTATTGCATGAAATTAAAAGAAAGACGGTCTACCTTATTGCATGAATTTAAAGAAAGAAAATTGTTTCAATATACATAGGATTAGACGAAGGACACTTTTGTTTTGCATGGAAATGCTTTTTTTGTTAGTATTGCTTAAAACTAACACGTTCAATGGATGGTTGCGTGAGTTTTGTTTCTTTTGTTACTTCCTAAAAATTAACAAGCATGCTAAAGAATGTAACGGGTAGTTATAGTGCCATTATAGTGCCATTCATAAAATAAATGACAGATGATATTGGGAGTGACTTAACCCTATTTTCAGGTGGGTGGTAATAGATTTTATTGATTATGAAAATAAGATATGATGTCTATAAATTTGAGAATACCATTATTTTATGTCGGGAAATGCAGCCGAAGTGATAAAAATTTAAAATTATGTATTAGAAAATTCAAAGAGTATAATTGCTTCTTTCGGGAGACGTAAGCGAATTTATCAAAGTTGGTTTTCTAAAGGTAAATCTATACTAATAAATATATTGACTATTATTTTGACGTCTTATGACCCTAGATCAAAATTGTACCTTGAGAATTTTCTGTTTACCCCATACCAGGACGGCTGTTAGAAACAGGCAGATAATGAAAGAGTCTGTTTTCTCCCCTTCCATTGGAAGTGCGGAAGACGAGTTCGAAAGTGTTAAAAGATATTACTTATATTTCGAAATGGTGCGACTTATAGAGTGATGGGGAAGAAGAAATTCCTTGCTCACATTCAACACTCCTTTAAACAAGAATGTCGAGGATACCATGGACTGAGCTTGTGAGAAACGATAATTTGTTGGAGAGGACGCAAGCGAGAAGAAAATCCATACTTAACATTAAGAAAAGACAGATGAGTTTTCTGGGACATGTAATGAGGAAGTAGGGCCTGAAGTATTTAATACTTACGGAATGGATTGAAGGAAATAGAAACAGAGGAAAGCAGCGCGAGACATATTTGAGAGGCTTGAATAAACGGTTAACAGAGGATGGTTCGGGAGAGATACTGTTATGGTGAAACACACCTATTCCTCAGATATTGCACTCTCCCTCTTACATTAATAAGAGTTAACAGGAAGTTCTTCAGAAGTTCTTGTGAGGTTCATGAGAGTTCTTGAGAGTTCTATTGGAGTTCAGTAGAACAACTAGGCAGCTGATATTAGTCGGCAGTTAGCTGATTACTAAGGAGTCAGCTTTCAGTGGAAGAATGCCAAATTTCTAACATTTTGGGTACGTTAAGTCGATTAGCAACCGACATAGCACGATTCAGTGCGAAAACTACTCCACAACAGTTACCAAGAGAAAAATTATTTAGAGAGACAAGAGAAAGAGACAAGTGGAAAGTTCATTAAAATTACACAGAATATCTTGAAATACTAAAGAGTATATAAATTGAATATGAATTAGGGACCATTCATTTTTAATGTGCTTCTTACCTTTTTTAATTTGTTAATAAGATTAGAATGTTCATTGTGTTTCAGGCGATATTGGCTCGGAACGTGAATCCCAGATGCAGAGTCTGGAATCCATTTGAATTGTTTGCATTCATTTACGTAGAAATATCCTAGGGAATATTCTCACTTTCCCCTCTAATCAAGGGTTAAATAGTAGGACAGTTAGGATGGGTAACCTGTCTAGTACGACAGTAATTAATGGTAACCTACTGCTAGAAAATCTTTTGTTCAGACAGGCATATCTCTCCCGTGACATGATCACCGAAACGTGTTAGCACTTAAGTGAATGACTGTCTGACTGACTGAAATTTTGGATCACATGGTTAGTCGTGCCCCTCAACAAAAACATGGATTGTGCTGCTCTTTTGATCTTCTGTACCGGTATATTAACTATCTTTGCGTCGGCTGGAATTGTTCTGAGATTTAATCCATCAATCTGGTCACGTATATATTTCACTTATTTTCAGAATGATCTGTGCGTACTAAATTTGCCAGAATATTCTCCTTCATATACTTTCAATTTACATTAACATTTTCCTGAGTGTTAACAGCAGTTTGCTTTTGGTTTATTCCCTTATTAAAACCAACGTTACACGCATGCTGTTCTCAAGGTATTTTAAGCATTCCAGTGTTGAATGATTTCTCCCATGCTCTCATTTTAAGTGTTTTCTTTATTTCTGGTCAGATTGTTATGCTTCCGATGTTATATAAACATATGATGCTTAATCAATTATTGCAAAACTTTGAATGATTTTATATTCTAATCGTAAGGCGTATCAAAAACTATTGATGCCACTTAAATAATAAATGATTTTCAACACTGGCCATTCAAAATAAATAAAATCAATATTTTTATAATCTCCTCTTTATAAAAAGTAGTTGACGACATTCACACATAATTCTTTATCTCAAATCAATTCAGGTAGTAAAAAAAAATCAGCAAAGAATTATTGAAAGGATGAAATATTCAAAATGTATCAATTGTAAATATTTATCTTTGCAAAACAAATTTATCTTGAAAATGTGGTTAGCATTTTATCTAACTTCTCAGTTTCATCGTGTCAATGAAATACAGAATAAAAAAATAAAATGCAGCTAATTTCTAAGCGTATTAAAGAGCGAAATAATTTAGATATTCAGAACACAAATAGCTTGAATTTCATAGAATTATTAAATATCATTATATAATATTTAGTATCTAGTAATAACCCTGCATAGATGATTCTTGTTCAAAATAACAGATCAATTCTGTCTAATATTCGATATTGAAAGTGACGGTAGACGAATAGTTCCCTAATCGCCTAATGCTGTAATTCGGCAATATTTATTATGCTCGATGAAATATGCCTGTAACCTTGTAATATGCAAACAATTAAACAAAGTATTTATACAGATCTGAATCCAAGCATTAAAATCTCACTAGCCTATAATCGTGTGTAATATAGAAAGATCATTCCCATCTGAATGGCTGCTAGTAGAGGAAAAATTTTTTTTCGGAATATTTAAATTGAATTCCGTTTTATTAATATTTTCTAATACTTAGGGATATCGAATAATTATAAATAGAGTAATAATGAACGTTAACCAATAACTTGAGCATTTGGTTAATGATGAAGTTGACCAAACAAACAGTTTCGTGTTCAAAAGTTAAAAAAAAACTATAATCGTTCTAAAGAAAAAAAACTTATATCCCCTTTTATAATGATTCATATGAACGTTCTGCAACATGATAAATCAGTTAAACAAGGGTTCTCGCCATTGTTATGACGCAATATACATCGAAATAATTACATATTTATTATAAATTTTAAAGAAGAATATCCCAAATATTGAGCTTGTCCAAAAAAGTGAAGTCACTATTGTATCGCGCATAGACTGCTTTGAAAAATTCTGATAGAGTAAAGTGTCAGAGGTTCCATTGTTTTTATAATATAATCTAAAACATTTATGTTTCGCTATAAGATGTTTCTTTCAGCTTCATTCTTTCATCTATTAAATTCCAAGAAAATTAAATAATGATTTGAAGGCTTAATGTTTACATCCGACAGATTTGTGGAGAAGGAATAAGCTTGATAATGTAACATGTTTATTGAATTTTACGGAAATGCTATGATACTTTACTTTTAGAGGTAATGGTTTATAAATTTCGAAAATATGTTATACTTAACCACGATATTGAATCCATAGCAAAATCTACTGCTAAGAAGATTGGGTCACTATGTGGATCCAGGATATTTTTCCACCTGAATCCATCCTGCATATATACAAGTCAACCATCCGTCCCTGCATGGAGTACTGCTGCCATTTATGGTCAGGTGTCCCTGCCGTTCTCCTCAGTGAGACAAGCTCCAAAGGAGAGTCTGTAATGTGATAGGTACTAATCTGCCGACTCGACTGCAGCCACTTTCCCATCGTCGAAATGTGGCCTCCCTCTGTCTCTTCTATAAATACTTTCATGGCTTCTGCTCGGATGAGCTTAAGTAACTGATGCCTCCTCAACAGGTGTCTACCCGTGCAACCAGACTGGCAACTGGGTCCCACCCATTCACAGTCAGGTTAGCCCAATGCAGACGACAATTCTACTCCTGCAGCTTCCTCTCTCGCACTTCCCGCCTGTGGAACTCACTCCCGTATTCTTGCTTTCCTGACGGTTACAACCTCCAGAAATTTAAAAGCAAAGTTAATACTCATCTACTAACCACTGGACTCTAGCTCTCTCCCCTCCCCTGTATAACCTTCCCTTTCCCTCCACCTATGTATCTGTCATTGCACCTGCTTTCTCAGCTTTCTATTGTTCCTTTCTAACTAGCTTGTACGACTCACTCTTTTCTAATTAATCTTTTTACATTTAAGTAACCCCCTGCACATCAGTGGCGTTTCTGCCTTGCTCGGGGTGAAATGATTAAAAAAAACAAACAAAAAAAAACTTAAGAGTAATTCACTAACAACATTCATGAAAAATAAGCAAATTTATTTCGTAAATATTATTTGAAGAAAACTATTGGTATATGAGAACGATCTTTCTAAGATCTATGAAAATATTCGTAACTAAGATAGATTATATTGATGTAAGTCTAAACAACATGAAAACCATTCTATTTCTACTAGTATAATTCAATATTATTGTTATAAATGCTTGATAGCTTTAGTCGATATATTTAATTGTTATTTAATTTCACTGATTATGAAGCAAGATTTAAGAGCTCAGTATCCTTTATAATTTAATGCACATATAGGTTGATAATAAATGGAGTCATAAATTCCTAAATCTAGTAAATGTGGTGAAATTCGAAATCGGTTCGAAGATGGTTACTTAGTTTTTGGAATCACTTTACAATTTCACTAACATTGTCTATCTTTAGATTTCATTGCCATAATTACGAGATAAAAGTGCCCAAATTTGCTGATGCAGCTTGTATTAAATCGAAGATCATGAAAATAGCCGACTAATGCTGCGAAATAGCAAGGAAGAATAAGTGAAAAGTAAATATATATATATATATATATATGGAGAGAGATCTTTAAATTTTAATTTTATCGACATGTTGCTTTAATTGAACATGTTATCTGCTTAATTTTAAATCTAGCTTTGTAAAACGTCTGTAAAACAAAAATATAAGGTAAATGTAAAAGCGAATTAATACGATGACAAGGGCCTTGAATAGACGAGGTCAAGACAGACACAGTCATATTTTAGAATATATATATATATATATATATATATATATATATATATATATATATATAATAAAATATATTTTAGAACACGTACAAAATGTTTTTATATGTGTCCTCTACAATCATATGGTTGTTTCGACATTGTGATTCCAATGTCTCTTCAGGAGGAAAGAAGAATAATGGAAACCATCGCTAACTATATTTAGTTCCTTGCTAGTGTGAGGTTGGTTAGGGTTATTGATAATAAAGGGAATATGTCTTCTGTGTTGACCGTTAGAATATTGCAGAAAATTGAGTGCGAAGTTAAATGGTTTATTAATGACATTAGCTGTTGGAATGTACGTTTTTATTGCTCGGGTATATATATATATATATATATATATATATATATATATATATATATATATATAGACTCGCACACATGGTCACCCGAACATATACACACACACACACACACACACACACACACACACACACACACACACACACACACATATATATATATATATATATATATATATATATATATATATATAAAGGGAATATGTCTTCTGTGTTGACCGTTAGAATATTGCAGAAAATTGAGTGCGAAGTTAAATGGTTTATTAATGACATTAGCTGTTGGAATGTACGTTTTTATTGCTCGGGTATATATATATATATATATATATATATATATATATATATATATATATATATAGACTCGCACACATGGTCACCCGAACATATACACACACACACACACACACACACACACACACACACACACACACACACATATATATATATATATATATATATATATATATATATATACACACACACACACATATATGTGTGTGTGTGCGTGTGTTTGCATGTGTGAGTAAAAGCACAGATACTTATATAAATATATACATATAAGTGTATACATATACATACAAATATACATACATAAATATACACATTTGCTTGGGAAATAAAATATCAATATGCATTTATATACGCATACATATATTAATAGCTTTTAAACCCATACATCAAAAATATATATTCTATTATAAAGAGAGTGAAATAAATTTATATATAAATATATAAAATAATAAATGAATGACTTAGTAAATACATAAATAAAATAGAGGATATACATGTACAAACAATTAAAACCAGGTACTAATAAAAAAATTAAAAAAATGTTAAATTGACGTTTCGCGAACAATAATTATCATATCTTAATCAATGTTATAATAAAACCATGACAATATTAACCAGATTAATAAGTTGGTTTAAAATCTATCGACTATTAACATCATAGCAAATGCCAATGTCAGATTAAATACATCACAAGAATATAACTTCACGATATATGTTAGAATATATACGGAGAAATTATTAACGTAACAATATACGGGCGAACTCAATGCCTGGCTAATATTAATTAGTACATCCATGCCAGTTGAATTTCCAGCAGTGAACACAGTGCACATATTTGTAAGGTAAATAATGAATTATGCTTGCAACGGACAGTAAGTTTATTCCTCTTGTTTGTCAAGTTAACGGTTTCCTTAAAATATTTTCATTTCTTATTTCTCAATGAGACAAAAATGCAAAGTGCTCGGCGGGAATTACTCTTCGAGCATTTTTAAGAACTTTCCAGTTTGTTTGAATACGGAATCTATGGCATTCATAACTACGTTATACTTCTATATAGATATGTAGAACTATAACTACAGATATAGACAGATATAGAAATAGATATATTCAAAGTCAGCTTATATTTAATCTTGATACTAATAAAAACATATATGATTAAAAGTTTAATGTAGTTCCTAACATGAATGAAATAACAGATGGCAATATATATATATATATATATATATACTATAGTCATCCGGAGACATGTTTGTTTTGCAGCTCATCAGTACGGCTTAGACTCCGGTCGCTTCCTAACCCAGGATCGAAACCCTACCGCATTGGCGTCAGTTGGCGATTCTACTCTTAGGCCACGAGCGTCCAGTAGAAGAAGACAGGCTTTTTTGCTGGTATAAACACGCTCAATAGCTAGAGTGCTCGAATTTATTATCGAATGAGCGGTGCGTAAATATATATATATATATATATATATATATATATATATATATAATTTTATATTCTTTTATCTAAAAATGTGAATGTTTGTATAAATATTAAATATTATCTTCATTTTGTTGGCATTTTTGCGACTTTTCAATCGTTGTACACTGCGGCCATTTTCAAATGGGAGGAATTTCGTAAAGAAATCTTTATTACAATCACTGTGGTATATTATTCCTAATATTTGTGCAAAGACATCTGGTAGGTATGAATTATGTTCAAATAGCTTCTCACCTACGATAAACTATTCTCAGACACACAGTATTGCAGCCTCTTTGCCAGGTCTACTGCCGATATGCTAACGACCAAAACCAAGTACAAATATCAGTCCTACGAGAAGTCCGGCGAAGCTTGATTTGTTACCATTGATATATACAAAGCTTTTGTTAGGGTCTAACACGCTGGCTCTATGCAAAATATATAGTTTATGGTGTCACTGGACGCTTATTTGGTTACAATCTTTTTTATCAAACCGTATAATGAATTTGTCTCGAACGGACCTGCCTTTACAGACTACCACACGAACGCCGGTGTCCCTAGGGCTATATCATAGGCCTGACGCTCTTTCTGATCTTCCTAAATGATCTCCTTGACGTGATCAAATCCAAGGTAGCCAACTACACTGATAACACCACAAGTTAATCACCCACAGCAAGAAATCTAGCAAAGCGCCAAACATAACTTCGCTGCTGATCTCGAGAATTAGTTCCTTTTTGTGGTAAACTGGGTTATGAAATAGCTTGTACATTTTAATGCTTCTAAAACAAAGCTGCTATCTTTCTACTACCACAGGCTGTCCCTCATGCCCATATCAACACAGATCAATGGCTTCTGTCTGAAAACCATACAATGCACCACCTCAGTCTAAATCTCTCTTCCGACTTGAAGTGGAAACATTACATCGAAATGATAGCTAAATCCACTGATAGCTAGATTGTGTCACAGATTCAGGCAAGGAAATAATTGGTGCCTGCGTCCATATTGCATATATAGACATCTACCATCCGATTATGCATCGAATAATGTTGTCATGTTTTGCTCGGGCGCCCCTGCTATTCCTTTCAGTGTTCTCGACTAGTTCCCTGAGAAAATCCAATCTTATCGGTTCCAAAAAAGCAGCTTGAATCCAGCAAATTTCTCACTGGCTTGAGGTGGCTTCCGTCCGTCTATTCGGCATATATGTTCATGGGTTCTGCTCCGATGAGTTTAAGTCACTGATGCCCATTCTACATGAATTTACGCAAGCAACCAGACTGCAACAATATCCCACAATTTTACCGTTAAATCAAGCACATGCGGCCATCACATTCTTTTTTCGCCCTTGGCGCCAATGGAAATCTTTTCCGTATACTTGCTTTCCTGATGTCTACAATCTCCATGAATTTGAATGCAGTGACAATTCCCATCTCTTATCCACTTGAATCCAGTATTGTTCTCGGCATTTCCCTATCACCGCGTGTATAATGTTCTTTTCTTTTCTCACTCTTGGAAATGCCTTATCACCGGTATTCCTATCTACTCTTGCCTTTTCACTGATACTCCTATAACCCGTTCGTCTTTCTCTACGTTCTACACAAGCTTAAAATTTCACTCTCACTTAGGTAGCCCTCTTGCGTAACAGTGTGGTCACATCCTTGCTACGGGTGAATCGATTAAATATAAAACTCCCTGAGTTATTTTTCACCAATACTGTAGACTGGTACTGAACTCACAACACTTTTGCGGCAAGACACTGGAACTAATCAACGATTATATCCACTATTCCCTTCGTCCTTGATGCCTAGACACAAAGGAGGTGTGACTTCAATTCCAGGATACGCCAGTGGTGAACAAATAACTTACAGATATATGTTAAAGGAGATAATTCAAATTAACTACTACCAGGAGTAGCTTGGCAAATGGAATGAGAATAATATGGAAGGGGAGGGTTCGAACTTACTATCACCTGAAGATGGTCGGAGGGTCTAAAGGACAAAACGCAGTAAAATATCAACAATTATGAAGGCAGTGGTTTGAATAATATAAATGATGAAAATTTTGTTTTATTTTGCCGTCGTGCGTTCGTGCGTGCGTGCGTGTATTATTACGGAAAGTCCCGAAAATTACGAAATAGTATTAACAACCGATATATTTCATTTTCTTGTTTGAATATTATCTTTGATCGATAGTTGTATAGGAGAAGATATTTTGATTTTAATTAAAGAGTATAATTATATATTTTTTTTTATACTGGGCTGATTATTCATGATAAATTTTGTTACGA
The DNA here is from genome assembly GCA_037127315.1 of Ascarosepion bandense. NCBI lineage: Eukaryota > Metazoa > Mollusca > Cephalopoda > Sepiida > Sepiidae > Ascarosepion > Ascarosepion bandense. The sequence goes on from JBBBDQ010000190.1 coordinate 3,611,217, forward strand.
AAATATGTGTCATTCAGCAGTATTTGAACCTACGACCGCTGCTAAATAAATATCTGTGACTAGCCCTAAGTTGATAGATATCGCAAGTTTCAATGTTTTTAGATAATTGCAAATCCTAGATGGCACTAGATTAGTTTCTCTTGAAGATTTATCATGATATCGTAATTAAAAAATATTATTTATTCTAATTCATTATTAATTTTTATTTTATCAGAAAAATTCTTATTAAACCAAATGTCATTTGTGTGGATATGTGTGATTCACTCTACAGCTACGTTTACCTGTTTTTATTTATTCATACATTTGGCAGACTGCGTTATTTGAATAACTTAAGTAATAAGATGAAAACTCCGGCAAAAAACTGAGCTCTATACTATTTTTAGAGGAAAATTTGCTAGCCTATGCCTCACTCTGTGTAACCCTATTTTCAGATGGCTGTTATTAATTTTAAGAGATTTTCAAGATGAGTAAAGATTTCTTTACATTTTAAGAATAAAATTATTTTGTGAGGAAAATTATCCAAAATGTTAAAAAAGTGGAAAACACAGATAGAAGGTTCCACTTCGTGTAAAATTCTGTTGGGGAGAAAGTATGAAAATTTTAAAAATGTTGTTATATAATTCAAGTCACAACATCTGTCAATGCGTTTTTGGCCATGTGCGACCCTAGGTCAAAATATGTCCTAAATAATTTACTGAAAATTGTGATTTAATTCAAGTCACAATATTTGTCAATGCGTTTTTGGCGATATGTGAACTTAGGTCAAAATATGGCCTTCATAACTTCCTATAAGTTGTGATGATAGCAGACAGACAACATTTGGGACACGAAGTCGAAATGGATAAATGGAATTGTTTTCATTTCAAGATGTTAAGGGTTATAGAGTGAGAGAAATTAAAGTCTACCCGCCTCTTTCTCATGCCAGTTGAGGGTACTGTTTAACATAACTAGAATACAAGACAAAATATTTCAGTCGGTTCCTGAAGCTTTGAAGAAGAGATGGGAAAATACGGTCGGTCTAAATTAATCGTCTACTTCTAAAAATAAGAAGAGGATTAGATAGAGAATTAGATGGGAAATTTAAAAGACTGATCGCCCAGTACAAAGAAAAGATATATATATATATATATATATATATATATATATATATATATATATATATGTATATATATATATATATATATATATATATATATATAAAATATGAATATGCTACTGAATACCAGCCAACTGATATTTCTTATCCGTCACTTTTTTACTTGTTTGTAATCTTGTTGTTATTTGATAAATGTAAATATATATAAAAATTTCCACCATGTCGTTGCGATTTCGAATCTTTCGCAAGTATGGCCAAGCTTAACAAGTGGTAATAAACGGTGCTGTTTTGGCTAATCGGAGATCAACAACACAGCATACACAGAAGGGGCCAAATGTCAGGGAGGTTGTCTGGACGGCGAGCGATCCTGTCATATCTGTATCAGAACGGTCTAAAGTACGATGTATTAGGCAAAAGACACATGCCTTACTTCTAGATTCGTTCCATAATAATCTTTATGTTAAATATCTGTTTAAATTGTTTTGAACTTGTTTGAGTACAATTTTCCAGTTTTATATTTTCTCATCTAAGGGAGTAACATATTTTTTTCAATGTGAACGTGACAAAGAAGTACAATTAACTTTATTTTTCATTGGTATAGTTTGCGTAATGAAATATATAGGCGAAATATTATTTAATAGTATTGAAATTCGCTAACATACCATTTCACAGCCTTCAGAGTAGTGTAGTCTACAGTGGAAAGCATGTGTACTAAAACCGTAAATATAGAATGTAGAATTCTTTTTCAGGAAATTAGAAGCTGTGAGATCATCGTTGATTTTCACTGTAACCCTGTAAATGCTAAATACCTATTTATTATCTATTCGAAATTTGAATTCAGTGTTGGTCCTCTAGACTGTCTTCAAGCAACAGCAACTTAATCTAATCTATCTTTAGACAACGGCTCTTGAAATATACAATCACTAATTACATAAGTTGATATAAAGTTTACACACATGGCTGGAATTTGAAAACTGCACAAGTATATCAGAAACACGGAAAGAACTCCCGCATTCAATATATCTTTCTTATGCCATACGTTTATCTCACTTTCTATTGAACGCTTACCTATCTATCTATCTATCTATCTATCTATCTATCTATCTATCTATCTATCTATCTATCTATCTATTCATATAAAGTCTTAATATAAAGGATTCATAATTTGGTAATCGATTTTAAAACATTTCCCTTGGTAGAATATTTTTGGATTATCGACCAACTATTAATGGTAGTAAAATACAAAGTTAATTCAGATAGCCACGGGTTAAAATACATTTAAACATTAAATTCATGTACCAGGGCGTCAAAATGTATTTTCAAATATCATTGCATGTCAAAACAAATTCATTTTAAACTCGGGGAATTTAATAACTAAAAGCTGACATCTAAATTCTCGTCTAGAGTATGACCTGTGTCGCGAAAAGCCTTCAGCAATATCAGCAAATTATATTAAAATATTCCTACAAACGACTTCTTGAACACAAAAAAAAACACCCCATTGGAAAATAAAATGATTTCTTAATATTTTGATTAAGGTGAAAATAATTTAACATACTTCATCATCAACGGTATGAAGTAGATTTATTTCAATAACAGATATATACACCATTAAGTGAAATATAAATTAAATTTTGAGTACTACAAATTATATTGATCAATTAATATTTGAAAAAGTAATTTTCATTTCGTTTTAAGCTGATATTATTACTACTTGAATAACGTAGAAAATCTTCACACAAAATTAAATTGTATATTGAAATGTGAAAAGTTTTAATTTTCACATGATAAATTGAAAAGTTTTAACAGGTATAATCGAGTGAAAAGTTATGAATGTACGATGAAATACAAAGCTAAATTAATTGCATAATTGAACAGTTAGACATGAATTTCGTTTAAAATCAGTAAATATAATGTTAGCGTTGTATTAAATGCGAAAGGAATGCTTGAGATTAAAATTATATTAATATCTCTCAAAATAATTTATTCCAATAATTGAATTTAATCATTTTCTTACCATGAAGTTTTTATTTGCTTCGATTTATCTAAACATTTCGAGACATCTTCCATAAAATTATTTATCTAAATATATTTTAAATATTTCTTATTTCAAGCTTTGAATTAATTTCTTAGACCATCTATTAAACCTGTTTATCTTAAATGTCTGCTGAATAAAATGTGATAAATGAATAGTTTATGTTAATAATCGAATTTTAGATATAATTTGCATGTCAATTAATACATTTTACGGTGACCTAGTCAGCCGTTATATTCTGTGATAAATACGGATCATTTTCGATTTATAGGTAGCTTTAATATATTCGTATATAGGCACTTATTCAAATTTTATGTAATCGATTTCAATTCAGTTGTCGGGTAAAGTATCTTTTTCATGTATGCATTACTGATGAGATTGTTTCCCAGAAACTCGCTTCATAAGGACACCCGTCAAATACTCTTGTTGACGGCTGCAATGATATATTTGTGTTTTTTCAACATCTACAAATATACTGTAGATATTCTCAGTAACATATAAAATGAGAGGTTCCAAAATATTGGGTGATCAGAATTTTGAATAAAGTCTTTAACTCAGGCCATCAGTCACAATGTCTTAAAATTTAAGTTCACTATAACAATCGTGGTCTTTCAAAATGTTATTTCTAACCAATCTTACAATGTTTAGAGACGACCTCTAATGTTTTCAGACAATTTATCTAGCACGATGACACCAGTTAGTCAACCATGTTGAGATATGTACCCGGGTCACATAGTCGTAAAACGATCTTCTAACCATTCAGCCACGCAAACATAATCATTGCAATAAAATTAGTCAAAGTTAATTTTGTATATGTCTATATTTCTGAGGTGAGATTTGTATTTACAGTATTTACATTATACAGACTTGTCTTCATCTTTGTTTCCATTTGTACGAAGTTTCGGCCATTGTACTCTGTGGCCTTCTTCATGTGTAAGGAATTTCGAATCGAAACCTTTATTACAATCACTGGGGTATATCATCTTCATTTGTTGAGTAAAATCCTGATAGGAAATGATGAGTTATCTCCCTTTAACCCTGCAACTTAAGGACACATGTCCCAGTGGATATAGACGGTGGTTTGTTCCTGTGAGTAGACCAAAAGATTTGTGACCTAGCAGGGTTAGAGGGAGACAACTTGTGACTTCCTAACGCGGATTTACCCAAGGAATGATGATTATATACCCCAGTGATTGTAATAAAGTGTTCAGTTCGAAATTCGTAGTACCTGAAGAAGGCTGATTCGTAAAACGACCGAAACGTTGTAAAGATGAGGACAATAGTCCGAATAATGTAAATACACTAAGTTTATTTTTCCTTCCTAAATTTGCTATTAGAATATATACGGGAAATAATTTTATAATTATATTCGGCTATTTTTATTTTTATTGAATTTACTTTAACTTATTTTAAATTAAAATACCGAGTCAAGTTTTTAATACATCCTTATCCACTCAGGATTTAAACTTTATTTTTTTTTTCTATTGGTCAACTCCTGAGAGGTTTTAAGTCATGTCCTATCTTGTTCGACATTGCTTTCTTCTTATTAAGTTTGCTTTATTGCATTTTGTGTACTTGCGTTATAGATTATTGGGTTTTCGAAATAAATTTTACTAACTCTCTACTGCACACATGGTCAATTGATGCCTGATGGGTATAGAATGATGATATTTGAGAAAAAGCTAAACCGGTGTCAAATGGAGGAAAATAAATTTAAAAAAAGATTTAACGGACGATGAATTCAGAATATATATTTTAAGAGTCTGCAAGGAAAACTCATGAATTCAAACATATTACACACACACACACACAGACAGACATATATATATATATATATATATATGTGTGTGTGTGTGTGTGTGTGTGTGTGTGTGTGTGTGTGTGTGTGTGTGTGTGTGTGTACATATATATCAGCGTAACGCACAGAATCATAATGCATTGAATGCTTTAATAGTATCAACATCAATGGACAACTCCAGCCAGAATTTTGAAGCAGTCTGTCTTCAGAAATATATTAACAATTTTTATTAACAATTCCTTACAGAATAGATTTTTAAGCTGGATGAATCAATGTGTACATGTAAATTGACTTTTTTAGCAAAATCACTTCTAGTAAAATTTATTCTAAGAACTTAAAATCTAATTTTTAATTTCTTGATTAATTTTTATAGAGGTTTCACTAAAATTTATCTGTTATATATCATCAGAATTTGTTTGCAATTTCGACAAAATTTTATTTTACATTGAACGACGCAAAGCTGGAAATATTTAAAATATATTATTGTTTTGAAAAGTAAAGGAGTCTAAAAACCCAAAGGACATGCAGGATTTGGTTTTGATGAACAGCGTAGTCGAAGTAAAAAAGTTGAACACGCGGTATCTAATCAATGTGCACGGCGAAAGTAGCCCGCGTGAAAGGATGCTCAATTATATTAGGGACAGGTTAGAGAAAAAAAGAGAGAAAGATCGAGAGACAGACAGATCAGAGAGAGACAGACAGGAAAGCACAGCAGTCAACTGTCCAACGTATGCGTGCCAGCTGATCACCTCATTCTACAACCACGTCACTGAAGAACAAGTATAAAAATATAAGGGTATATATGATATATATCTAAGACTGTCGTTTTTATCAATTAAAGCAGAAAGTTTATCGCTATATTATCCTCTGCCTAGTATAGAAAATTTCTTTTATTTTTTACAAGAAAAACACGAATTGCTGCCGGATTAAATTGAGTATTCACTATGACATTTCCTCTTGAAAATTCTTAGTATCATTGCATATAGACTAGAAATAAACAGTTTTTCATTAATCTGATTAAAACATCACTAAAGTCACTGATTATGAAGCTTTACAAAAATTGTTCTTATTAATTCAGCTTTTATATCACATATAATTAATGGCGTAGGTCTTCCTTAAATTTTATTTAAACGTATTACAAAATAAAATTGGGATTAATATATAAATGGAAAATATTTTTATAACTGCACCAGATGTACTCTAGCAATATTGAGTTTGGTACAACGCCAATCATGTTGGCACCAAAACTGTTGAAAAGCGATTTTCTTCGTAAAGAATGTACGGTGTTCAAACCAACACCTTTGATTAACTTAAAATCTAGTGCGCTTGAACTTTTGCACTTAATAGCAAATGTAGCCAGTATTTTAAGATCATTTCATGACTTATTTAACACAATGATCGTTACATATCAGGCAATATCTGAATTGCTAACGTCCATTTTATTAGAACCCCTCATTGTATTTAAGCTTCAAAGAGTGTCATTACGAACAAAGCCAGGAAAAAATGTTAATAAGCAGTGTGTTGATATATTCACAACTACCAACGAAAAGGAATGTACGGCATTAACAGAATAACCCCAAAATATGTATCACATCAAATAGTTTAACGTAAAAGTATATTTTATTAAGGACTTTTGAAGGTTTACCCTTAGTGAGATTAAGCAATGACGATTAAAATAGAATTTGTTGAGTAAACTAATTTAATGCTAAAACATTGAAGGATTTTTATAAATATTTCATAATTCAATTTCCCTTTATTTGAGTTTGTGAAAATAAAAATTTAATACTAAAATTAGTTTTGCCGCTGTTCTAAGAATGTAGAATTGTTAATTTCTGGGAAGAAAATTATGAATCGTAATCGTCAAAGAAAGGGAGGATCTTACTCATCAATTTATTAATTTCACAAAAAAATTTCGGAAGGCCCTGATAAAAATTACTAATTCGCAGTAATTTGAACAACAAATAATAACACATTTAATCATATTAGCAATACTAATATAGAACATAACCGAAGTTAGAAAAATAGTTTAATCGCATAATCATTTAAGTACTATAAGTTTTATACGCCTGGGTGAACATGTCTCAACAGATACATTAGTGACTGGCAGAAGATTTTCCCGCAGAAGTTTGTCATTAATTTCTGGGGTAAACAGGTTGCCAACCAAGTATATAGAACATAATCTGTTCTGCTATTTAGCACATAACTGAATGGAGAAGCAACAAATTAATACCTTTCACAATGTTATTTGCATGTAATCTGGTATTTGAACACGGCTCTCCGATTTTTTGTTCTGAAACTATATCCGTTGCACCAGAAAACACATACGCACATTTCTCATAATAAACACTGAAAATTCCATACATTATTATATGTCAATTAAAGAATTATAAATGACAATATTTCTCTAAGTTGTATTTGGAATTAAAAGCAGATTTTAACATTATTTGCAGCATGATTTTTCCCATTAAGAATACCATAAATGTCGGAGTTTTTATCCATTTACCGCCTTGAGTTTAGACCAACAATGGAAAATAATATCTATACATATGTAATGACATTCATGAAGAAATATTTAAAAGCGGTAGAAACACAAGAACCATGACCCACAGAGGCAGATCTAGAAATACTGATGACCTATTTGATTATATTTAATATGTAAAACTTGTAAGACTGGTAGATAATATAGTCCACACTAGAAATGAGAACATATTTGGTCTGACAACCAATATTTTTAAAATATTTGACTTTTTTCATAAGTACATTAATAGTTGGGCAATTAACCCTTTTTTCTTTCCTCTTCACTGCTCCCATTCTCTCATTCAATAGATCAAATTCTTAAATTCCGCGGATACTCACTGTTTAAATTTAAATTAAGCAAACACTTTTCCTAAATAATATACTTTACAAATTTCAGCTCTCATTTTCATATCAGAAGTTGTATTTTCAATACTCTTTAAGACTTCATTATAAGATTTATCATAGGTTCATTTTAATCTAAGAATTTTTGGTAGAACGGCAAAATTTCCGTTTTATATATACAGACACTGCCATATAAAACAGTGTACATTATCTAGCCGTTATACACTGTTGATTTACTCTCAGGTTATCTGTTATTTATTAATTATATGCTGAGATTCTGAAAGGCCTATTTCGATATAACTATGCGCCTTTATATTTCAGTATCATAATATATGCCATATGATTTAACGCAACAAATATAGTCAAATAATTGCGTCAGTATGTTCATATTCCTTTATAAGTAAGTGGCACAATTGTCTATTTCTCTTTTGAAGAGTTGCATGCGGTCTGCATATATTTCATAATCATTCGATCCAATCCCTTTTACTTCATTTTCTGATAATTATGTCTGTGTTCTTACTGATCTTTCAATCAACGGATTCATTCTTTTAACTTATAAATGTATAAATGCATACCAGGTTTCGTAAGTAGTATTCAATAATATCTATTCAAGGTATTCTCAAAACCGGACAGAGAAATAGCTAAATGCAAAATCCAATAACGCGAGATTAAATAATAATTCAATAATCGTCACGGCGAGGTAATAGTGTAGACTAATAGATAGCGACTTGAATCGAGAACTGTAAAGCCGTGTTAGAATTCCAGTAGAATCCATTACATTTCCTTATTTTAATATGCTTGGGAAAATTGTTTTTCTATCTTTTCTCTTACTAACTGTAAGTAACTAATAGAAAAGACTGGGTTCTATAGTCTTGTGTAGCATCCGGTCTAGGAGAAGAAAAATTCTGAATCCAAACCAGCCTGGATTGGTCTTGACAACGTTTACTAAAAGAAACTCAACTATTACTGCAGCTGCAATGCATGTTGTGCCCTTACAAAATTATTGAATCACCTTATATCTTAACTTATCAGGATAGTTATAATTTAATATGAAAATATAATCCAGAGAATGACAAGTCATCCTTATTTTGTCCGTTTGACTACCAAAGCATTTAAAAGTTTACAAAAGCAATAATAAATAGTTTATAAGAGACACATTTGTAGGTGACCAGACCAAGGCTGTAAAAATGTGTAGAAAAATCAATGTTATAGAAGTGCTAAGTGTCAAAAGTGAATAATTGAAAAGAAATATTACAGGTGCATTGTTGCGTAGATAGCTCGAAAAATTCAATTATGATATCAGCTCAGAAGAATTATATTGGATGAAAGTATGTCTGAGCTAGAAACATTAGTAAAGTTAAAGATTATTTATTCAGCATCTGAGATTGGGATATATATATATATATATATATATATATATATATATATATATATATAATATAATATAATATAATATAAGTAGCGCAAAATGACACAATGTGTACTTGAAAGAGAAGAATGTGTTAAATGACTTGCAAGTGCGCAACTGACCTAGAACATTTCAATGGATACCAATGACATGTGCAGCGATAGATGCGGAACGTAATCATCATCAAGGGAAGATATCCATTGCAGATAATATTGTTATAGCACACATAGGCATTTTAAAAGATGAAACTCAAATAACCAGATTTGTAAAAGAAGAATAAATATGACAGAAGATAATACTAGAAATACTTCACATGATTACTAGAATGTTTGAATGAGCTATGACGAGGCTTATTAAAGTATACTTTGAGTTTTAAGGATAAATTACAATTATTCAGACAACAGCATAATTAGATACGATAGAAAAAAGATAAAATTATATATGAACACCAAGGAAGCTTCTTCGCCATTAAAAACGCATGATAATACCAGCATATATATATATATTGCCATCCGGAGACAGATCTGTTTCGCTGTATCAGAGCTCATCAGTACTTTTAGACAGCCGATTGATTTTTACTCTGGATTGAAACCCAATTAGCGTCAGTCGGCGATTCTGCCTCCGATCTACGGGCGCTCGGTAGAAGGAAGCAAACCTTTTAGCCTGTATATTATCATTATATACGCCCAGTAGATGAGAGTGTTCTTATTCTTTGCTGAATGAACGATGCGCAGATGCCAGAGTAGCTACTGTATTCCAAAGTCTACCATTCTTCCATACTGCTCAATCAGCGAGTGAGAGCGTAAATTGTCATCCACCGAGAGATCTTAGGTTATATATATATATATATATATATATATATATATATATATATATATATATATATATATATATATGTAATGTAAGCAATCAAAAACATCCTAAAAATTCAATGCTAACAATATTATTACATGCAATTGTCGAGAACCGAGTGAGTAGCCATTACACTAGAAATGTCTAACCGACTATATAGTCGACATATACCATATTTCAAACATAGAAAATTCTACACTAAAAATTTAATATCGGTTGTATCAAGAATCCTTTTAATCTCGCTATTAACAGAAGAATTTATCTTTTAATAATAACGCTTTCCGAACAGCACATCAATTTCAACATATTATTTACAATGAAAAGAAGCCAATAAAACCGCTACCTTAAATTGTTAAATATTTAATAAAATGAACTCGTTAATCTTTACATGATCTATGTCTTCAATAGGACAAATTGCAAAATTATTAAATTTTAAAATTAAACCTTCTAAAAAAATGAACTAATTAACTTCTATCTCTCTACATCACCTAATATATGCCCTAAACTATAATTAATTTATTTTCTAATACAATATAACAAATTTCCTTAATTTATGATAAAGCCCCTGGTATAAATAGGTTGAGTCTCACATCTGTTATTTGAGTTGTTCCTTTAACGGATAGAGCACTTACTTGATCGGCTACATACATTTGACGTATATTATAGTTTTATATCTTCGAATTTTACTAGTATTTCGTCACTTTGAATGATAACGTCTTAAATGATTATGTAACTCTTTCACAAATACAGCCATCAAGATTGCAGACATGCTAAGATACTTATGTATGCAACCAAACTTTTAATAATTTACACAAAATATCGGGGACTTCATGGCATTTCAATTCTCCACATTTTTTTGTAAAAACTTGCATTTTTAAATGTTAATTAAGGGAAACCCAGTTTATTGTTTGGACATGGTAAAAGCTGTTTTGTGTTTCAGTTTCTGTACATAACGAATTCTAACAGAAAAGAAACTTTCACTGCCTGACGAGATCCGAATTTTCAAACATCGAAAAACACCAGCTCCTCTGTTGCACTAAACACTTGTAATGAATATATATATATATATATATATATATATATATATATATATATATATATATATTTCATATGTATTGTATAAAATTTTCTTCCAATGTTACGACCAGAGACGAAAGTTTGTGAATCGCTTCATGACTGAACTTTTCCTCTGATATTTTGGAAAAAAAATAGACTAAGAGAGCCTATACTTTACATACTTAAAGGTTTTCAAAATATGAGAAGTGTACTGATGAGTATAATTATTTGTTTTTATTTAAGGCATGGGCTTCAAGGAATCGCTTTAATGAGCATATCGGACCCTACCCAAACCGAAGTCTTCAACTACCCTGGAATTGCTCATGTCCTATACTTTCATTATTACTAGTAGTAATGGTAGTAATACTCTTAGTAGTAATAGTTTTTTTTATATTGAGTATTACATATTCAAACTTCGTATTAATCTTGGATGTTGAAAGATGAGAAATTACATTGAAATATACGCAAACATAATGCAACACTATTCCTTAATGAATCTATTCGTATGCACTCAAATAAATATATAGTAGTATATGATTATAAACTATTGCGAATATATAATTGTAACATTTCCAAACAGACGCGATCACTTTAATGTCTTCATATTGTTTTTTTAACGCAGAACGAAACATGTTTTGCGGAACTTCTGTGTTCCGTTGTAAATCTGAGAAATTTTATGTTATGTAACAAATTGTTCATTTTTAAAAAAAAGCGAAGAATTCTCGAATAGGATGACACTTGAAGAAACACATAAATCGAACATTTTAGATAATAATAAGAACGTGCCGAAACTAATTTAAATGTAAACTAAGTAAATGATACCAAAATCATATCACAAAAATACAAAGCGAAGAATTTTAAAAATTGTTATAATAAGTACCCCCCAGATTCTATTTCTGAATATTAAATTGAATTTTAACAAAATAGAACATTTTCTTGAAACATTTATTTTAGCTTTAACTAAATGTAAAATGATTAAATATACAATTACCAGTAAGCAAAATACACTGGTATATTTCGAATGGAAATTATTTTAATTGGAATATAAAATGTTTAAATATTCTTTAAACCTTTCATTTTTTGGCCATTTTTAAGTGATCGACACATTTATAAACAAATTCAATTCTCGGTTTTAGAAATTTTGTAAAAATTAAATATATAACTGTAACACATAATGTTTTTTAAAAAAAATAGAAAGTTTTATGTTTAATTAATCTAATTTACACGTTAATTTGTTGATTCGTTTTAAGATAAGTATAATGTTTTTACAAGTGATAAAATTGCACAATTTTTTAGGGGTAGGGTGAGGAAACTCTGACATTTTTATTTGCATAGAGAAATTATCAAGCCAAACTTTCAAAAACAGAAAAATTAAAGTATTTTAAAATTATGTAGGCCAAACTATTTATATTAAACTTTTCAATTATCGATATGCAATATAATATTCACTTATTAACTTAAAAATATAACAGCAGCAAATCTTTGAATTATGTTTAAAATACTTTTGAAACATTAAATTTATTATTATTAAAACATTCAAATTTTATTAGTAATGGAATTTTATTTTCTTCCGGCAATGTACTTAATTTTTATAATGCATTCAAGCAATTAAAAGCTTATCAAATTAAATAATATCATAGTTTTATTGCATTTTTTATATACTCTCAGAGCAGATCTTTGGAGACAGAGACCCAATTAAAAAAAATAGGTGATTTGTATTCCCCAATAAGTTCTACGTTTAACTAATGAAAGCATTTATCGCAACAAATTAAAGTTTTTAAATATTTCATACATTTACAGGGAGAGAAGAACAAATGGAGAAATGTATATTTTAAAAATTAATAATCTTAGAAATAATTTCCTTTATTTGCAAAGAATTATTGAAAGTTTCAATAAAATCTACCAATTATTTGACTTTCGAGAAAATTTCGAAATTTAATGTGTATGTACCGCAAAAAAAGTAAGTTATGTAATATTAGGTTTTCTATTGTAAAGTATCGTAAGGTTTTCATTACCCGCTAAAAGAATTGAAAGCAGGATTTCTGCCAAATTTTAGAACTTGTTAGAACAGATTTAGTTTATAAATAATATAAAATTAAAATGAGTTACTTTGATCTTTCTTCTTAACAATAATAAAAATATTTTGAAGGGAAACCTTTGTTTTTATTATGTTTGTGGCATTTTATATTCATACTATAATATTTTTAGCGATATAGTGGAAGCAGCTACTTGATATTATTGATATTTGTTGATTCTTTCGACAAAACACTCCACTAGGACGAAGATTAATAGAATGATCAGATACAAAAGTCTGACGATAATTTCTTTTCAAGAATCTGAGAAATTAAATTTACTTTTCACAACATCAATGAATGTCTGTCCAAATTTAAGCTAAACTTAATATTTTGGTGATCATGGTGAAATAACCTTTGAAATTCAATTAGTATCTTTTAATGTCCCAGATACAAAGTCAAATTTCTAATTGCTTACAATTTTGCCTAATTTAAACTCTGATATCTATCAGTTTTACCTATCAAAATTGTGTACACACACTACAAGTTAAATAAATCTATAATTTCGATGAAAATTTACTTCATATGCGTGATAGTTTCAGAAATGTTACAGTCATATATAAAGAAGATTTTATGCGTCTCATACTGAAATTCATATCCTCCAAATTTAAACCATCTATTCTAAATATATTATCTATGTTAATTGAGATTTTACTTCTTGATGTTTAGTAATGTTGATTGTATCATTGGTAACTGCTTTCATGTAAAAAAAAATAGTTTAATAGACACAGAAAATTATTAACTGTATTAGCAGTTGTTGCATTAGTGACATCTACTTGAACAGGAAAATAAGATGATGGAAAAACTAATTCAAATTTATTCCATGTAAATAAGGCAAGTTAATTTGGGAAGAACATTAATTATATTTACCATTGTTTAAATGAAAACTTTGCCAATAATAATGGATATTTTGTATATTTTCTTTGCTGCTGATGAGTAATTCTACATGACTTTAAAATGACAATTTTTTCGGAAATTATTTTTAAGTGAGCATTGATAAAAAATAAACTATGTATGTCCTGGTTATTAAAACCGTACCGCAAGGAAATTGATATTAAATTGAGCATATTATAATTCTACATGACTTTAAAATGACAATTTTTGCGGAAATTATTTTTAAGTGAGCATTGATAAAAAATAAACTATGTATGTCCTGGTTATTAAAACCGTACCGCAAGGAAATTGATATTAAATTGAGCATATTATAATTTATAAAGAGATATTTTTTGGGAAATTAATAATCCTTTCATTGAATAAAATTAAATTTACTTGTGTATCATGTAGAATTTCTGCCATGAATAGACATTGGTCAAATGACATGTTTTTAATCTGTAAATCTGGAATTATAAGTCATTAATATTTCTATAAATCATGCTTTACATGGACACTGTAATTAAATATTCTCACTGTTAATTCTCCATTATACACTTAAATGCTAAATTTAACGTCATAAACTATACCAATATTAACATTCGTGATGTAAAGTGCAAAGTTGATGATTCTTCTGCACAAGTAAATGTTATTGAACTACCCGAGTTAATTTTGAATTGTTAATACGCATGCTTGTTTTAATATAATTCGATATAAACACTCTTAATGCATCGTGGATGTAAATAAATTGATATTGATCTCAGATATTCTTATCTACTATTATTATAATCAATCTCGTTTTACCATAATAGTAACCGGACATTTGAACGAAATCATATTCTAAGTGCAAATGCGTTATTTAAATCTCAGTCTGATAATCGCATGAAAATCAGGCCCGGTATGTAGTTGGCAATATGCAACAACCAGTAAAAATAATTAGATTTCTTCTAACATTTTATAATATGCTGAGATCCTAAAATTACTAAAATTTTAGTAACTATTATATTATCCCATTTAATTATATCCATTTGACAGTTTCATTTAAAATAATTCAAGTAATTCAAGAAACACAGATTTCCTGAATGTTAAAAAACAAAATATATCGATAATTCATTTATTTTATTATCTCTAGTGTATTCGGATCAAAGTTTGAACTAAAGTTCTTCCTTTACTGACATTATTAAAAATGAATACAATGGACAATTCTCTTGCAGAACACATAGGCGATCCTGAAAGAATAGTTGCTTGAAACGAAGCGAGAAACTGAAAAGCATAAAATAGAATTTTAATGGGTCTTTGATGAAGAATTCGGAATATTTACCGATGGTACACAAACAGCGAGAAAAGGCACGAAGCGCTTTAAGTCGATAAGTTTCAGCGGGTAAAATACTCTTCAGAATAATGATTTCTCACGTGTAATAATTATATTGTCGGCTATTTTTTAATCGTAAACTTAATAAAATAAATGATTTTGGTTTAAAGAATATTTACTGCCTCGTAGGGGATTGGGACGTTAAATATTAGGTATATGTGTAGAGATTCAGTGATTTTTCAGGAACTGTTACATTTCAAAAGTGTAGTGTAAGTGGCTATGCTTAAATGTACGTGGAAAAACTGTCTATCGTACAAAACAGGCAATGTTTGTAATAAACAATATCAGGAAAATAACAGGACATAAAATAATGTTCTGGAAACCAAAAATATGAAAAAGCAACAAAATATGGCAAGTTTTACAAACAAAGAAATGGTGATGACACAAAGACGAATTCTGATAAACGAAAATATCGTTCTGTCTTCAAGACATAACCGACCGTGATTGAATCGGATAAGACCTGGATTTGACTTATAAAAAGGTGAGTCAATAACTGTTATTGAAAATATTCAACTCTTACAGGAATATAGCTGCAAGTAATTGGTGTAAATATCAGCCAGAATCTCTTACAGAGATAGGACCTGTGACCATTTTATGCGAATATATAATACAGAGATCAATCGTGTCTGATCCTGCAGACATCGTGAATAATAACCAAAAGAACAGGATGATTAGCTGTATTTAGAAACCTCAGATTGATTAAAAATGATTCCGATAGAAACACCGATGAGTTTGTTAGTATCCCAAGCGTAAAAAATACAACCAATTATATTCACAAGTAGAACTTGCCCATTAAAAAGAGCTTCAACGATGTAAAATCTGTGTGAGCTTCGACTTCCGCTTCATTTTTATTTTGCTTGTAATTTTCAAAATGATCAATAGGAAATGTCATTTCTTAGCTTAGGTCTCTGCTTGGAACCCGAAAGAAATCAATGGAAGTAATAACCAGAATAATAAACATGAAACCCGATAATTTTACCCTTTTTATGGGTAGAGCACGGTTATTCATCACTCTTACTTGGAATACGCTTTGGGATTAACTGACATCCTTAGAATTTAAATTGTGGTAGCACTTCTATTATCTTATATTCTATGAATGTTTATCATCTCTCAGATAATGAAAGATAGATGATAATATGCTTATCCCCTGATTTGAGAACCGGAGTGTATCTAGAAATAAAATATAGTAATAATTGGTGAGATATAAAATAGTTAAACAACGCTTACTTATTAGTCTGTCATGTTTGTTCAATACAAGAATAGAGTCAGATTAAGAAATGTTTGTAGCCAGGTAAGACCCAGTTATTATGAGAATTGTAAAACTTACTAGTTTGAATAAACTCTCATCCTCGGTATCCTTTCCCGTCTATCACCCTCCTGCTGACATTTCCTATATCTAACCACTTTTTCTCATCACTTTCCCTTATGTAACCCCATGCGCAATAATAGCAGTGGAATGCCTTGCTTTGAGTGAAATGATTATATATATATATATATATATATATATATATATATATATATATATATATATATATAAAATTATCAATAATATTTATGCACATGAATTTAGAAGATATATTGTAACCTGTTTACATTCTACATAACCTGAACTAATATAATTTACAAATATAACTGAATGGTTATCAATTTCTTGGAAGACAAAACAACGTTAAATTTCTCTCATATATAGATAGATGTTATACACAAAATACTCAACCAGTTTAGTAAATGGTGACCTTTGCTAACACATGGATTTCACCATAAAAGATAATTGAACAAATATTTTCAAAGAGTCTTAACAATGATAAATGTTATCTTATGCAAATAATCATAATATTTTTACATATTTACAAAACCAATGTGTATAATATAATAAACTCTATAAAAAATGCGTCATAAAATAAAACTACAAATATAAAGAATTTAAAGACAGCGCTTTTGCTGTGGTCGTAAGATAGATATAAAGGCTTAGGTAAAATATGAATACAGACATGAAAAATATCTTGAAAACTCATGTTTATCTGAAATATAATGATTATGTTGGCGGATACTGCTCACAAATCCGGAAAAATATCCACAATACCATCGAAAAGAGGTCAGAGATGAAAAAATCGTAAATGATTGCATTAACCGTTATCAATAATAATAATAATAATAATAATAATAATAATAATAATAATAATACGGATAATAATAATTTTAAATCGTAATGTGCCCGTAATATTTTGTGCTGACTTGCCATGGGGAAAATGATCAGTGTAAAGTGTGACGTCATATTCCACAGCAAACCATCTTAAAATATACTGCAATAAGTTTTCCATACTGCAGCTTTCTTGCATAAATTCGTGCTATTGTCGTTGGAGCAAAGCACCACAAATGTTTGTTGTTCGAAAATTTCAATACCTTATGTATATTCTATAGATGTCCTCCGCCTCCGACCTACACGAATTTGATGTCTTCTATTCATCTCAATTCTATAGGAACTGCGCCCACTGAGCACAAACACAGCACATCTCTTCGAGAAAGAAATTTTTATCACTTATACTTTACTATTTTTCTTGCCCAAATAATATATTACTTGTACTTAAATAATTCCTTTCATATTCACTTTTATCCTTCGGCATAGTAATCTTTGTTTGTACATCTGTGAACTCATGTAGAAAAGGAATTCACACAGAACAGAATCAGAATACATGAAAAAAAAATCATCTCCGTTAAATAACAGAAAAACATCCATATGCATGTTGTGAATATTTACGTTCGTATATACATGAAAAACTTTATAAATTGTAATATGTATGTGTGAGTTAACATTATATATATGTTCCTTACTTAAGATACAAAAATAATTCTATTAAAATATTGGTGATGTAAAAACTGGTTCAAGCTTGGCCAGTAGGTGATCCCTTACAAACTGTGTGTAATCGTTGACACAATAATCATAAACAGGAAAGAAATAACTATAACAACATTATATGTTTTCGTCTAATATTACTTAGTGGTCATGAGGAATGATGATAGAGTTTTTGTATTAATATGAAAATGCTTTGTTTGACAATTACATTGGTAAACGCACTTTCAAATTTAAACTAGGTGATGATTATATTTCAGTTTATTAGACTGAAGAAATTAAAGATATACTGATCATTAGACTGCAAATATTAAGTAATTTCTTTATTTGATTACATCAACTTTTTACAATTTTGACATGACCCATTATGAGAAAAAAGAATGTAATTTATACAATAAATAGATAGATAGATAGATAGATAGATAGATAGATAGATAGATAGATTAGATTAGATAGATAGATAGATAGATAGATAGATAGATAGATAGATAGATTAGACAGATAGATAGATAGATTAGACAGATAGATAGATAGATAGATAGATAGATAGATAGATAGATAGATAGATAGATAGATAGATATCTGGGCAGCATCCTTTCTTTCAAATATGTTTACTTAAAAACGACCGTCAATGATGAATTTTTTTTCTTTATGTTTACTGTATTCCAACCTGTTTCTTCTTTACTAGGGATAAAAAAATTAAAATATTCCCGAATTTATTTATTTGCATACGATATCATTTACGCCACTGGTCATAATCAAGGATGTTATTTTTCCGATGCGGTTATTGTTTCTCATCTCATTTTTTGTGACTTGTTATGAGAAAGAAGGGTTTGATAAAAAATGATACTCAGAGGAGGGCTAAAAGGAAAGAGACGGGCAAAAGCAATGATATCTCCTTGATAGGCTTAAACGTGTGAAAGGCTGAGCATGGTTTCGGAAAAATATTGAGAGAAAAACTCTGGTGGGCAAGAAATTATAGGGGCAAGAAATTATAGGGGCAAGTGGAAGTAAATGATCGCTTACGTTCATGTATGCACATGACACATAAAACAAAACCTGAGCTAAAGAAATCCTCTAGACCTCGCAAAATTGAGGGTTGGAAACTTGTATGATTTGCACAGACTACACACTACCTTTATGCATATGCTCATTAGGATTACTCTCCGGTCGGAGTCAGAGGGTCCGACCAGGCTTGTTTAGTGGTGGAACGATGTAGACTGAGTTAAATATTTGTAATGGTTTTCACTTTCATATTTATATTATTTTCTGCCTGTATATAAGTTATATTCATTAGTCATTTGTGAGAATTGTATCATTAATTATATCAGTCTTTCAAATTCCGCGTTTTTCTGTGTCCTGTTTCAGTATAATATTTTAGTAATTAAAAAAGGATTTGTAAAATATATTTAATAAGTTTATTGGCACAATCGAAATCTGTGAATATTATATCGTTTATTTGCTATAGTTAAAGATTCTAGTATCTGTTGTCTGTTTTTTAAAGTTTCTTTGATATAATGATATTTCTTTTTAAAAATGGTGTGTTTGATAATTAAAAAATGTCCGATGATTATATAACGTATAAAGTGTGTCAATTCTTTCCTAATCTGTCACTTATATATTCTTTCAAACCTCTTTTTCTTCTATAAAAATGTATACAAAATTTTACATATGTTTATCACACAGGCACATAAATATATATTAGCGAAATTAACGAAGATTAAGGAAATGATCTTTAAACAACCAACAATATGAAATGATATGTTTGAACATTATTTTGTAAATAATCAGGCAGGTAGAAATAAATATATAATACCATTTCATTATAAAAACCTGAATATCTACTTAAATACGAGTATCAATCAAAAATAATGTTCAAACAAATCATTTCAAATTGTCGGTTGTTTAAAAATTATTTTGTTAATCTTCGTTATTTTCCGTAGCATGTTTACATTGTATTATATAGGCTTGATTTGATTTCGTTTAGACTGTTGTTTATTCCTGGTCGAAAGGTCTAAGATGCACCAGATTCATTGCTGGCTTCCCCTATGGATAGGGGTCGCAGGTTTGAATCCTGCCGAATGACATATATTTTCGTAACAAAAATTTATTGTAAATAATCACGCCTGTAGAAATAAATATGTAATACTATTTGATAAAAAATATCGACTTAAATACGAGTATCGATCAAAAATAATGTTAAAATAAATCATTTCATATACATATATATATATAGATGCATGTATATGTAATCACATGTATGATTACTACTTACATATATGTGTGTGTGTGTGTGTATGTGTGTAACAGTTCAAATAGTCTATTAAAAGCTGAGACAAAAAGTTGGATTCTATATATATTGAATATATCGAAAACCTACTGCTCCATATTCTCTGAAAAAATGATAGGATTTCGTTAGAAAAATTCATATTTTCTTTTCCCACTGCTAAACGATGACAGAAATATTACTATCTTCGCAACAGATAAAACATCAGATGTATTTAAGATTTACGTTCATGGTTGATAATTCAGATCCTTGCATAATTATATAGCGATTTGCTGATTCTTCATAAGTCTTCATATGCGTGATAATTTTTTAATCGATTTAGATAAGTTTCCATTAAACGTCCCCGATTCTTGAATCATATTGAAATGAATGACACAATTAATGTTGCATTTTTTTTATTTGCAAGTGTACAATTTCTTAATTTCTTTAAAAATTTAAATACTGCAAACTTATTCTCCCGGTTACATTTCAACGATTTATAGCTGTATGAGTGTCACAGCATCACTACTAGAAATATTTATGTTATGGCTATTATACTAAGCAGATTTTACGTATTCGATTTACCAACTCTAAGCGCAACTGGCTTCAAGAGTCGTTGCTATCGTATTATAGTTGATTTTATCAGAGCGAAAAATTGAACTAAACCTCAACATAGCGATTCAAATTCTCATCAGCTATAAAACACACATATAGTTATTTAATATATTTTTCATTTTCATACAAGATTTAATTTTCCTTCAGTTGATGAGTTCTTTCACTTTTAAACATGTTTAAAGTGTAATGCTATAATGTGCGATGTGGTGCAGTGGATATTGACTTGGAACGACAAGTCGGTGAGTCTAGTTCGAATTCCAGTTCGAATTCCTCGCATTCACTCACGCACAAATAATCTTGGTATTAATCAGTCTCTTCCCACCCAATTATGGGTTAGATTATAAGAGAGATTTGGTTCAGAAGCCTTGGCTGGAAACCAGTCTACCGGAGAAAGCAATGGCAACCTACAAAAGGATAATGTCCCGTCTAGTCAGTTATGTCTCGAAAGCGTTTATCATGTATGGCACTTAAGTGCAATAACTGTGGAGGCTTTTATATTAAAGCAGATATTCAATTCATTATTCGTCATGGAAATACGCTTTGAAAACATTAAGTTTGATGCTGTTCAGGAAAACAGTTTTAAAAATGATTTAATCGTAACAACTCTTACCTCAAATCCCCTGTTAAAATTGCGTCGCAATGAGAAAAAAACCGATACTTTCACATAGGTTTAACTAGAACCATTTTTAATGTAGAAAATTGCTTACAAATACACAACATAGAAAGTCGTAGAGAGCAACGATCTCATAGTTTATAAATTTTCACATTACAATGAGAATATTTATATTTCATAGTATCAAAACAATTATGGAACCATCTGTAAGAGAACATTTATAAATTAAGCTGGGAATATTTTTTTAAATAAATACGATTTCTGTTTTTTAGGCATTTGTCGATTGAATGTCTAAATACAGTTCTCTACTATTTTTCTAACCTCGTGAAACTATTTTAAACATATTCATAGACAACAAAATATAAAGGTAATCTTCCTCATTATAGAAATAATCATACTTACGTCAATATATTCAATACAAGCACATCTCTTATTTCGAGTCATATTATATAATCAAAATACTTTTTGAGATTCTCTCAAAAACATTATTGTGTAAAAGGCACATATAACGTTGTGTTTATTTTATTGATATTTTTGGTTTCACTAACAAACGTTCTCTACTGAACTTCCTTACTTTTCGTAAAACTTGAAGAATTTTATAAAACGTTTCGCAGTTTTAACTTTGGCAAATCCCAAGCTGCACCAGACTTCCCAGATCAGAAAGCAGAGCACTTCGGGTATACCGTTTAATACGGTTAAATGTGAAAGAAAAATGACATACTATTTTTAAAACTTTCAAACAATTTTCCAACTTCATGCCGTAATGAAATAAATTATTTTGTAAGTTAATAAGGTAAACTGGTAGATAAATAACTGGATAAAGTGACTATAAATATGAATAAAAGTGAAGAGCTATACCTGGAAAATACATATCCAAAAATGTACGTCTTAAATATGAATGTCTATTTAGCACCTGGTAATTTCGCGGTTTTCATATATATATATATATATATATATATATATATAGTAAGAAAGTGACAGAACACGTAGATTTTAAACCGACTGTTCAAGCAGTTACTTTTATAAAGAGTGTTTGATAAAAATAGAGTTTTATATTGTAATAGTTGTTACAATGGTATATAAAGTATAGTATTACCACACACAAAATCTACAAATCACCCGAAGAAGAGCACTTGTGCTCTGAACCATGAGAACTTTTGTGTATTGATACCATGATTTTATAAAGCATTGTAACAACTATATATATATATATATATATATATATATATATATATATATATATATATATATAATCATCATTTATCCGTCACACCCAGATGGTGCATAGAGCAGCAACATTTTGTTGCTGTTTCTGTAACAATCTATTTTTTAGGAGCAGGGTTGTTAACCATGCGTCCACCTCCCAAACCTGGAGGACCGGTGGAATATTATTCGTCCTTACGTTTACAGCAACTCGTATTCCCAAATGATCGCCCATTTCAGTACTGACCAGGCTCGATGTTGCGTAACTTCGGTGATCAAAAATTGACACATTTCCTTCTTCTAGATTATCTTAGTTTATAGCAAAATAAGTCCCACCATGTAATCAGCATATTTTGACAATCTATTAAGCTGATAACTCAATATACTAATGAGTGTATTACTCAAATATAAGACAAAGCTTTTTCTAAGTTGAATTGATAACTTTTACTGAAATACGACCTACAATGTTTTTTAATTTGCACAACGAATGACTTTTAAATTGTAGGGCCTCTAAACAGAACTGATCTCTTTCAATTGTCTGTGTGAACATATTTGTGCCATTCATCAGAAAGGTTGGGGCTAATCTCTAGGAGAAAGAATCATTGAGTTTTCACTCTCTAACGTTTATTACTTACATGAAGTTGAAAGATTGATAGGTTTGATGCTAGAGATATCGGTTCACATTTCAAATTTTTCACACGAATTGTGTTCGTACATTCATTAAATATGGCTGACACATCTGGTCTGGTTATTTTTTCTTCAATTATATCCTATCTGCTGAACATGTAATAGCTGATATTTTTTTTATAACTGTTTCTGTCCTAATTATTCCGATAACTTTTCTCTTTTACCTAAAATTTTTACAGATCTCATAATTTGAGTGTTAATATACGTAGATGTATCCGTATATACTCTAAAAACACTTTACTCTATCATGTATCTTTTGTGAAAAACATCAGGCATTTTGATTTCCAGCTAACTTTTATCTACAAAAATCTAGAGGCAATACCAATCGTTATCTTCTTTCTTCTTAATTCTTGTTTTGTTTTTTTCTTCTCTGCAAAATATATTTTCTCACATTTTGTAACTTTCAAGTTACGCGCTGCAACTTATGGGTTTTATTGCCTTGCTTAGGATGAAATGAGTGAAAACATACTTTAGTATATTAACATATTATTGAAGTAGCTCATATAAGTAACTGCTTTATTTTGAGTTCACTAATACATCAGCAGCACATTCCACTTTTTTATTAATAACCATGCATTCTCACTTTTTCATTCCTGTAATATTCATGAATGTCTTAATTTCAGTATTAATTTACCAAAGATTACTTCCATGAATTTCGTGATATCTCTCTATATTATATTGAATTTATATTTGCCGTTAATAAATACTGCTACGTTTCCAACTTTTCGTACGATAGGCTTGCGGTATAGTTCAAATTAATCTGATAAGAAAAAACAACTTTTCCTTATCTCTCTTTATAATTTTGTATATTTAAGGACTCATTCTCTATTCGCAGCAGGCTTTGTGTTACAGGCTAATATATTATATTTATTAACTTTCCTGTGTAGAGAAGTCATATACTGTATTTAATGTTTAATCTTTTCAAACCTACCAAAAACTTGTGCCTGAACAGAGAATGCTATTAATAGATAAACAAAGAGTGAGT
Source organism: Ascarosepion bandense (assembly GCA_037127315.1). Taxonomy (NCBI): domain Eukaryota; kingdom Metazoa; phylum Mollusca; class Cephalopoda; order Sepiida; family Sepiidae; genus Ascarosepion; species Ascarosepion bandense. The sequence continues at coordinate 3,635,855 of JBBBDQ010000190.1, forward strand.
AAATGACAAAATGAAAATAACATTCGACTGTACTAGTGTGAAAGTTTGGATGGATTTATAACGGTTATATTTGAACTTGCGATAATATTGAATCATAAAATGTTATCCATGTTTACATTCAGTTAACCAAAATTTCAAATTAAGTTTAATAGTTAGGTTCAAAAGTTATTTCATATTAACGACAGCAATATCATACATCTTACAAATCAGGTATGTTCACAATATGCTGAAAACACAAAGAATAATTGTTAGAATTTTTCAAATATATGTGTAGGAATTCGTGTGCAATATGTTGCCCAGCTTGGCTCCGAGTAACCCGAGACGGACTGAGCTGAACGTCTCCAAAACAATATTCCTTGCAACATTTATTGTTTTGCAAATATATTGTGGCAAGATATTCAATGCACATGTAATATTTCACATCAGATATATTTATTGCTTGATAAAGTATAAGCATTATTTTCTCAAATAAAACTTCAATTGTACTGAATATATCCAAAACTTGCAATGACTTATCTTCCATGGACATTTAGGATAACATCTTGTAAATCGATATCCGATGGAAAATAAGAATATGTATATACCGATGCCCGGATGTTTTGGAGTGATGTATATGTAATAATCTATTTTTATTATTAGATTTTGGCATTGTATCAATATTTGTAAGGTGATGTTATCAAATTTTAATATTTGAATTTCTTACATAAAAATTATATCAAAATATGATAATATTATAAAGAAATTCCAAATACAATGACACGTCTTTACATTAAAGATTCTTGTAGTTTGAGGAATCAAATTTATTCAATGGTTCCCTGATAGCCCATTACATGATAAAAGAAATCACAAAAAATCTGCTCGAATGCATTGCAAATGCATCATGAATAGATTTATCTATGTAAATATATGGAACCATATAATTTTTAACGACCAGTGCAAAATATCATGAAACAGTATCTGAATTTATTTTTCCTGTTGTGAACCGGAAAGAAATATGTATATATCTGAAATCAAATAAAATCATAATAGTAATTTTTAAAATATTTTTATTATCATTACGTTTTTTGAATTTTTTCATTTATATATATATATATATATATATATATATATATATATATATAAATATATATATATATATGGTAATCTGCAGACAGAACTGTTTCGCTGTATCACAACACATCAGTACGGTTAGACATCCGATTGCTTTTTACCCAAGTTTGAAACCCGACCGTATTGGAATCAGTCGGCGATTCTACCTTTGATATATGGGCGCTCAATAGAAGGCGACAGACGTTTTGCGTATTATGTATCATGCCCCAGTAGTTAGAGTGCTCTAATTTATTATTGAATGAGCGATGTGTAGATGATAGTGTAGCTACTGTTTTTTCAAAATCTACCATTCTTTTAGAGGGCTTAATCAGGTAGTGAGAGCGTAAATAGTCATCCTCAGTCAGATATGTTTTGCTGTATCACAACTTGTCATCCGATTGCTTTTTACCCAGGATATATATATCCACACTTCATTTTAAAAAACTCCGTTTATTTCTATCCAGAGCGATTTGCTCTAATGTTGAAGGAGTATGTAGCACAGCTTAGAATTTTTCCGTTAGCTTGACGTCCCAACTGTAAAATGGCCGTCCAAATGTCTTTAACGATTGCCAATCTTGATATTGCTGAGGACCTTATTTATTCTCTCATTCTTGCAACATGGGCAAACCAGCAAAGTTTTGACTGCCTCATATTTGTGCAATACTGAGAAAATGAACAAAGAAAGACGGTGCTAAGAAACAAAGTTTATTCTTCCTATTTCAATTAGCGAAAATACCATCAGGTACAACAACAGTTTCGTCGTTTGTGAAAAGTGATTCTATTATTCAAGTAGTTTTCTTGTATTCCCTGATATTTTAGAAATTTTAAAGTGTGGCCCGATATTGACATTGTAGAAGCCCTTAATAAGACATATATTCAACTGATTTAACGTCTGAATTATTTGATTCATATGTCACTTACCTGATGCAGATAGATGCGTTTGAATAATACAACGACTACATATATTTTATGTCATTCAGGTAAATCTAATTACGTGCTTGATAAACTTATTCGGAATTCGTCTATATAATATTTTACTAGCAGTTAACAACAGAAATGTTCCTCGATAGTTAAAAAAATATCTTTTAACATTGCTTTTTTATAGGTGTTGAATAAATTCATTGTCTTAAATACGACCAGACCTCCATATATTTTATATATCTTAGGTAGCTTTTTGCGTAATTTTTTAATGCCATACTTGTAGATATCCAGGTGATTTCCCTGAAGAGATTTATTAAATTCAAATACATCGTTCAATGTTACCACGAAATAAAATTCTTATATATAAGAAATTCAAGGTACTGCTTCCAGCAGCTCAAGATACCAGACTTGTCTGACAGAAGCGTCTGTCACTGTTAGGTTAATATTAGTACGACGCAGTTCCCTTTAGGACTATCGATTATAGAAAAATGGCGTCTTTCTATATGATGCTTCTTTAAAATCTCTAGATTTTTCAAACAATCCCTCCGCCTTTATTTTCATCAGAAAATCTATTACTTTTTATTCGATTATTTGCATATATATATATATATATATATATATATATATATATATATATATATATATATATATATCGTGAGAGAGATAAACTTTCGCATTTTTATATATTTAATGCTCGTTGTATATTTTTTAGTTTGTCAACTGGGATCATTTGGGCACCGTGACGCAATTCATTATACCAGAAATTTGGACACAACTTTCTGTACATTTTTGCCTTGTTACCCTAAGTTCCACTACGACCATTTCAGACTGATGAGAGTCAAACTTATCAGAGTGTAGGTGATTCGGTTCAGGTTGCATGAGTCAAATCGTGAATACAAAATACCGCAACTGGGAAAGCACATTTTGGTCGCCCTGAAAAAAAGTGCTCCTGAATTTGTTGGTGAGTTCATGAGACTCACCACGGAGGCCTACAATATTTACCTTGAAGAGGTAATAAACCCTGGAATAAGAGGTGACTGCTGGAATGCTCTTTGTATGGCCGCATATCTCTGTATCATGCCACTAAGCAAACGAACCAGTTACGTCTGTGAAATAATTCATGCAATCACATAACCCCATACATCTAGTCATCTAACTACACATATATCAATTCCATTGATTATTATGAATGGGACCCAGTTAATCAAGATGCATTAAACATCATTGTAACAACAAAGATGAACTGAAACCATGCATTCTGGCTGCACACACTAACTCAAACAAATAGACTGTCCAAAAGAGATGCATGAGATTCCGAATTCATCTAATGTTTGTGTTTAAAGCCAATGCCTATTACAATAATTATATTTACTCTGTAGCATTCAAGATATTTTGTAAAATTTTGGTTAATATCCATGTTACTTGCAGTTTTCTGTAATTTTAGGACAATTTCTTCATCCTATTTTCTCATCACACACACACACACACACACACACACACACACACACATATATATATATATATATATATATATATATATATATAGGAATTACTAAAATACTAAATTCTGTATATAATATAGCCTAAGGGAATGATTAATTTTAGTTATCCATCTTTATATAGATATAAGGCTATAGGGTCATTAAGAAAGTAAAACCTGTTTTGAATTCATTCAAGTTAACTGTAAAGAATCAGTCAGAATAAACTAGATTTATATCCACCATATATTACATTAAGACAATAACATGGAGATTTTATACACAAACTGAGTATAATAATTTTGTTCATTTGAGATTTGAATAAACCATTGAATAAATAACTGAATTCGTTTGTGCTTTACCTCTCTTGAACTACAATTTTCATCAAGAAAGCAAAATCATTGACATCGATTCTCCTTGGCAATGATATAATATACCTGCTTGAATATATGTGTTGGTACTTTTTTGTGACCATATTGTATTGTAATTCCATTTCGTTGTCTGATTTTTAGTCAGCAAAGGTTTGATAAATTCTAATTCTGCAATGCCTAACCAGATAAGACAATTATAAATACATTGACAAGAAAAATAATTAATGGAAGAATATTTATTTGTGCAATGTAATACATTTGGCTCCGTTTCATTTAGGAGTTATTGATTTACCTTCAAATCGAGAGGTCTTCAATTGTAGGTATACATTAATGGAGAATACAATTGTACAGAAATCCCATTTTATGTATTATGCAAACATATCAATAATAAACATATAATCAATAATAAATTTATAAATCATTGAAATGTTCACACTGTTTAGTTATTCAAAATTCCACCTAATATGTATCATATTTATTATTATTATTATTATTATTATTATTATTATTTCATTCCATTCCATTCCTGCAATGGCCGTACTACCTACCAAGTGTGCGGGAAGATCTAAGGCAGTATGTGGTGTGTCGTTATAGCTCCATTTCAGGTTTCTTCTATCTTCCCTGTTATCCCTAGCGTTACATAGACAAATTTCTCCTTACTGTGTGGGCTGTAATTAATAACACAATTTTTTGTTTATCTCTTCAGCTGGGGTTTCCAGGGATACTTTCAATGTGTTGTTTTGTTCCATTTTTTATCATTCCAAGTGCACCTACTATGACTGACACCATCCTTGTTTCCGAGTTCCATATTTTTTCTATATCATTTTCCATCTTTTTATATTTTGACTATTTTCGAATTCGTTGGTTGCTATATTACAATCCGCTGGACAAGCCATATCAATTAATAGCATTTTTTTTCTTTCTGGTTTTAAACAATAATGTCCGGACTAATTGCTTCAATGTTTCTGTCTGTGAAGATGGTTTAATCCCATAGATTAATGACATATTCTATTTCTATAACTGGTGCTCTGTGATATTCATACTAGTGTTTTTTACAGATTTTCCATAGTGTTTGCACATTGTCCAATGTAAATATTGCCCCACTCTCTCGTGCTGATATCTATATTTATTTGGGGCAAGTACAGAACAACCTGCGATCAGATGGTCTATTGTTTCTTTGTGTTTATCACAGAAACTGCATTTTGGATCCACATTATTATGTATAATATTTGCCTGAATGTTTCTAGTGAAAACCTTTGGTCTTGCGCTGCAAGAATAAAGCCTACAATCTGTGAATTTAATCCAAAGGCACGTAACCATCCTGAGTATTAACTTTATCAACATTTGATTTATTAGCATGATTTGGATATTGGCCATGCAGAGGATTGTCTTGGCAGCGTTGTTTCATCTGTTCAAGAACTTTATCTTTGGCTTTTAGTTTCATATATTTTGCCCCAATAGTTGGTTCTTGGCTTCTGTTTTGCATTTCTACGGAATCTACTAAATGTAAATCTTTTTTGTATTTACTGCCTTCTTTTATTCTTGAATATTTTTCTTTCTTTCTTCATGTTGCCTTACTAATTGTATCATCCAGTCCTTTGTTGTTTCTATGTATGTTAGTAAGCCAATAGTTGTTGCCTTGGATGACAATTCTAGTTGAATAAGACATCTTCCATGTATGTATAGCCGGTCTACATCAGCCTTTGGATGGTGCAGCTTATACTTAGAAAGAAGCTTTCTTGTTTCTGAATCCATTCGCCTGATGTCGTTTAGAGTCCAGTTGAAACTATATCGGACAACTGGGATCGCAAGGCAATTAATGGCCATAATTCTGTTTTGAAAATTCAATTCAGTTTTGAATATAGTACTCTTTACGCACTATTACTTTCATTTTGTTATGGTGAATCTTTTCCATCTCATTTACATCTAATATTTATAAGCTTCTTCTGGCTTTAATTCTTTTATTGTTACAGCATAGTCTAAGCGAATTGAGAATGTTTCTTGTAGTGATCGACGTAAAACTCTAGCTTTAGCACATTTATTCAAATTGAATTTCATTCCAATGTCTTCGCTGAAGTATTTTACAGTTTGCAGAAGACCTTCCAGCTCATTATCATTCTTAGCATATATCCATGTACAATAGATGGTTTATTTGCCTGTGGCCTACTATATAACCACATTCTCGCATATTAAGTTAACTTGTTAGTGCTATTATTGATATGCAGAATAGTAAGGGAGACAAAGAATCACCTTGAAATATACCTCTTTTGATGTTTATTTCATCAGACTTATAGGTTCCATTTATATGATTGAGGTAATGTGTTGTTTGCCATATCGACATGCATTGTTTGATGAAATTGATGATGACGGGTGATATCTGGTATATATTTAAAGTCTTTAAAATCCAGGAATGTGGCACACTATGGAATTCCTTACGATAATATTTCCAGGCAATACTAAGATTTTTCTTTAGAGTATCATTCTGTTAATAAGTAATTATTATTATTATTATTATTATTATTATTATTATTATTATTATTATTATTATTAATGAATAAATGTATAATAAAAGTATTATAATAGAAAATACGAAAAGTTAAATATAAAAATGATATGAATGCCTTCTTGCATTAAATTCATCCTAGAAAACTTAAAGATTTTGTTAATAATTGCATAATACAACTTTATTTTTTTAGATATACATATATATCATTCCTCTAGCAATATAATGATCTTAAATAATTTTTCCTTATACTTTGTTCAGTTCTCGAGTCTCTTGACACTAATGACAGAATTTTGATTAAGCTAACAAAATTCTTTTTGTAAAAAAATATTTATTTGTTCATTTGATCAAATAATGTAAATTTCTAAGTCATCGGCATGTTCAACTGCTTGTCGATAAGATGACAGCTAGGCTAAAATGCCACGAGTTAAATATTTGGAATGCTTCCGACTTCCACGATTGTCTGAAGAATTTGAGGTAAGATATCGTGACAAATGCGGCAATGCGGTCGCCTGACTTCGTTTTGTTCATTAGCGTTGAGAGTAAAACAGGTGTGAAGACCCCATTTCTGTTTTAGGTGACAGACAAGCCGCAAAATTGAGAATGAGTGAGAAGATTACATTCACGAAATCGATATTCCTTATGTCACTAATCATATATATGAAAAACTAGATTCTTCCTGTCTCTCGCAATGAAATGCATTGAAATAATAGATTACTTTGATAAACAAATATATAGAAAGCATATTATTTTATATTTTCTCATAATCCTTTCACCTGAAACAATGGTGAATAGGGGACACATAAGAGGAAAACGAAAATAACGACGAAAAGGTCACAGGGGATGACTAGGTATGGGCAATGGAAAGATGGTTATACACTTGTGAATCATGTAATATTAGAGTAGAGTGAGAAGGACAAAGAAAACTATACAGGAGGTATCGGGGAAAGGATAAAAGAAAGTTGGTTGTTAAGGAGTAAGCGATGGTTACATATGTTGCATTTAATCTCTTGGGGATCTACGATAATACTAGAATAAAAATGGCGACTGCATTTGTCTGTTTTGACTCTATAAGGATGCGACCTATTTGCCAGTCTAGTAGCCCGAGTAATTTCGTGAGAAGAAAAACGTCCAGGCTCATCAGTGGTCCAACCTTCCTAGCAGAATAAGGTATTGATTCAAGGTAGTCTATCTACTTGTGGTCTACTGAAAGAGTTAGTGCGAGGAGCCGCACTGTATGGCTTTCAGAGAAACTAGCGTGATCCATGCTAATGTGTGGTATGAGAGGCTTTCTGTGATGGTAAAATCATAGCGGCTTTGCTTTGGAAGCATTAAAATTTACAAGCCGTTTCCAACTCCAGTCAACCATAGATTGGTGGTTATTTTCAAGAGCAGCAGCGAGTTTAGCTTTGTCATCCGCAGCAGGTGAGAGTAAATATCGGTGTCGTCAGTGTAAATGTCTACTTGGTATCTGTTTAAATCAGAGAAATTTTCTGTGATATCTGTTTAAATCAGTGAAACATCTTTGTGATAGTTGTCAGTATATAAGCGGCGGATTTAGCGAAGTGGATGTTATAATGTTTGTCGGAGAATAGTTTACGTGCTGTGAGATGTTGAACCATTCGAGCACTGATATTAGCTTTGAACACTTGTCAAAAATGTCAGGTGACGGATAGGTCAATTATTATAAGAGTATGAGAGGTTCCGAGTGTTCTTAAAAGCAAAAATTACACAGGAGGATTTCTAGCAGGCAGGAAATCAGGAAGCAAATATATATTTGGAGAGGGCAGAAGAGAATTCATGTCACATTTGTTCATGAATATGACGATGATTCCGTCAGCTTTGTTCGCTTTCTAGAGGTGTAGCTTTGAAATTATGTCAGAAACAATTGAGCGTGTTATATTTACAAGAGTTAGTCTAGCCTCAGTTTGATGAAGGAATTCGGGCGCCCATAATAACTGTAGAGTTCGAAGACAATCTGTGGCTGTGGCTGTGAGGATCTCAGATTTATTGATTTAACGATGGATGAAGAATTTGCTGTTGTTGAACAGCTTTTTGGAGGAGAGACTTTGGATGCAAATCTTCGTGCTGCTATATGTGGTTTATTTTATAAATAAATAACAGCTTAGTATCATTTAGAATACACTTGCTTTTATTACGAGAACAATCAAAACGGTGCCTATGATGAGCATACGCTTTGCTCCGATACATCCGGAAGAAGTGATTCATCTGGATATTGGCGGCCAAACAAATAGAACGATGATGATGAATGAGATATAAGTCAGAAATTCCTGGTGGTATAAAAGCATTGTTGTCAGCTTTCACACAGTAGGAGACATTTAAATTGCAGTATTCAACGAGGATACTAAACACTTTTTTGCACAGGAACCTCAAGCACAAAATCGCGGAATGACACCCGATTCTATAGCAGCGGTAAGAAATTCACCTGGTATATGGTTTCTTGGGGAGGTGAAGAGAAAGAATTATCTACGCTAACCAAAGCTTGATAAGAGTTATCAAGAGGATAAATCTACATGGCATGGTAAGAGAAAGTGATAGATTTTGATGCAGATATCTTTCTGAGAAGATTATTCTTCAAGTATAATTGGGAAGCGCGTGGAAAATTCCCCTTCCCTGAGAGGCTGAGTGTTGGAAAAGTACTAGTGTGTAATATATTCAAAAGAATGAATCCAATTATATCATTAAATGCAGCATATTTCTCAAAAAAATATTGTGTATCTTATGCTCAGGGCAGCAAAAATTTCGAGTAAAATTATTGTATCAATTTTCAACATGACCTTTGATGAAAGGGGATTACACACTTTATAGAAGATTCACGTCAAAAATTTTGTTCTTTAATCCGATTGCAACCTGTTAATAAAGCGGTACTATGGAATTAAAATATTGTATACCATGATGGATTCATAGGTTCTAACTATATCTCAATGATAATTTTCGGAATATATTTTATATATATTTAAATAAATTTATATAAGACGATATTTAGATTTTTTTTTTTGATGATGCATTTGCCTACATTTTTCTTTTTTAAATTTACTAAAAAACTTGATATATTCGTGACCCGGATTTAACTGCACGCTTCATAATGCTAACAGATTTTGTTTACTCTAAAGAAAAATATTTACGGGGAAGAAAAAAATATGTGGATTTTATTAAAATTCTAAGTATATATGTGAACTTTTCTATAATTAATTTTTAGATATGCCGTTTTTTATATTGATTAGAAACCTGAACCATGTCTTCTTATTTGTGCCTTTGTTTTTCAGAGAGTAGAGGATGGCATCGTTTTAAAATTTCCTGTCATAGTTTATGTTATTTTGTCTGTCACTTTTAATATACTAGCAGTATAGCCCGGCGTTGCTCTGGTTAATAAAAGCTTTAAAACTAATCCATGGTAATGGAGCTCAGACTCTGGACGTGGGGACGAAAGACTAAAAAGCAATACTTGTTTCCAGTTAAAGCGAAACCGTAGACTGAAAGAAAAATGAATGGATGTAAGTCACATTTTGAAGTCTGGTGAGATTCGGATAAAAATTGTGCATTTGTATAAAGGACATACACAGATATAAACAGACACCCTCACAAACATCTTGCCTTATATATATATATATATATATATATATATATTATCGATTTTCTGCACTATTGTAAGAACTGCAACCTTGAAACTTCTGAATAACTTTTTTATGTCTTTGTGTGTATCAAATTTGATTATAATCGGGCTACTCCTTCTATAACCCGACTTTTTCGATTATCTATTGTCGATATTTATCGGTAGTACCTTGACACAAAACCTAGCTTAGAAGTCTCGCAGACGTTTATAGTTCAACTGTGTAAAATTTCAAGAAAATTTGTTCAGCCGTTTGGGAGTATATAGGTAACAGACACACACACAAAGACAAAGTTCCATTTATAAATAAGTTTAGATTTAGTTATTTATTTAGTGTACCTAATTAGTGCATTGTTTAATGATCATTGTTACTTTATTACTTTGCTTTAATGTTTATTCATTGGTTGTTGTATATGTACATATAGCTGATATTTTTGTGGAAGGATAATTCATCATTGCTCCTTGATAGATGTGATACAAAACAGTTATTAATAAATATTAATAGGTACACATATCCCTCACCAATACTACGAAATAGAGTTCCAATGGAGCTCAATGCACAATATATATATATATATATATATATATATATATATATAGAGAGAGAGAGAGAGAGAGAGAGAGAGAGATAGATATCTGATCTCTGTGTGTGTGTGAATAATGCTTAAAAATGGAAGTATATTTCAGAGATATTTATTTAAAAGTGCTCATTACAAAAATAGGGCATAAATATATGATGATGATAATAATAATACTAATGCCACACTGCAAATTGCTAGCTATATTTATATAAAAAGTAAACTTATTGAAGGGGTAATTTTTGTAAAAATTCTAGTTTTATTTTCTTGTACTCATGAACAAATCGACTTTTGACTTAAATATTGAATATATTGTACTGGCTGGTTATTTAAATTACTATTCCGATTTTATTTTTACTCATGACAATGTAAAAATTATAAATTATTGACCTGGTAAATTTTTAAATACTATTATTTCGTTTGGACTTTTGACGAACCCCCTTACGTATACATTTTAATATTTTAATATCTCAGTTAATTATTTTTATCTTTCTGCTATTTCAGATTTTAGATTTTTTATTTTATTTTTACCAATTTTTTTTCTGTTTTTTTGTTTTTTGTTTTAGGTCTTTTTCCGGATTACAATTTGCCGTGTGCGGATTTCAACGTTCAAACATTCGCTACACTACCATCTAATAAACGTATCCTATCTACACCGTTCTTTGACATCTCAATACCCAACAATCTACTTAATTTGTCTTTGGTTGAACTTGTTGTTGGGTTTCTTCAATTTTTAATTATTTATATATTTTAAAACTCCTTACCAAAAAGTTACAAAATAAACGGAAAACATTGTTTACCTGATGATAGTTTTTTAACGACGAAATCTTATAGATATCTCTTTGCTTTATGGCATTTTATAATAAGAGTAATTAACATATATAACTATTGTTATATATTGTTATTGTTATATTGGGAAGTTCATATTTAATTTGCCATACACTATATCCTTGCTGCAAGATTTACTTCGTTCGTTTGTTTTTACGGAATGTCCAGTTTTATAGATAACAATATTCTTGGTCTTGTCATCTACATGAAAAAAGTAATTAAATTACTTGCGTGACATTCTCTCAGTCTGAGCTTCATTTGACATTACTTACTGAAAAGCATTAATCGAAAGTAAATTTTCTGTATCGGGTTTTGCGACATATCCTGCTGTCTTAAACTTAACACATCCTCAGCTGTCTCATACTGATACAATTTCTTGTATTTTTCTTCAGAAAGGTATTTAGGACAGTTTCTGTCAGAATATCCTGCTTGTCTTATAGGAATTTATCTTTATATTTTAAAAGTTGAATATTTAAAATCGACGGATATGCGTCAATTAATTTTATATTCAACTTTTAAAATATAAAGATAAATTCCTATAACAGGTTAAGAGGCTCATCCCTTTTTCCCTGTTTAGGACGTGGTTTCCGGCTTTCTCTTTTCCAATCTTTTCATATTACGTAGCCCCCTGCACATCAGCGGCGTTACCGCCTTGCTCCGGGTGATACGATTATATATACATATATTTTTTTTAATCATCTCACCCCAAGCAAGGCATTCCACTGCCATTATTGCGCATGGGGCTACATAGGGGAAGGTAAAGAGAAGGAGTGATTAGACATAGGGAATGTCACGAGGAAGGTGACAGATGAGTAAGGATACCGAGGATGAGGGTTGGGCAGATGGGAAGAGTGTTTGATAGAATGGGAGCAGGTTAGTGTGTTAGGAGGTGTCTATTGACCTTACATTTAAACTCCTGGAGATTGTAGCCGTCGAGGAAGCAATCGTGTGGAAAGGAATTCCACAGTCGGGAAGTGCGAGGAAAGAAACTGTTGGAGTAGAAGTTGCGGTTGCATTTTATCGGTTTCACTGTAAAAGTGTGGGATCTAGTTGATAATCTAGTACCTCGTGCAAATTCGTATTTAGGGGGCACCAGTGATCTTAGTTCATCGGAGCAGAAGCCGTGAAAGTATTTATAGAAGAGACACAGGGAAGCCACGTCGCCACGTGGGAAAGAGACTGCAGGCGGTCTGCCAAGTTAGTATCTATCACATTACAGACCCTCCTCTGAACCTTATCGAGAAGCCCGATTAGAATAGCAGGGACACCCGACCAGATATGGCAGCAGTATTCAATGCACGGGCGAATGGTTGATTTATATATGTGCAGGATAGAATTAGACGGAAAAAACTTCCGGGCCCTACACAGAGAACCGACATTCATAGCAGCGGATTTAGCAATGTATTCGATATAGTCATTCCATTTGAGGTCCGCTGAAAGTGTGAGACCAAGGAGGCGTAGTGTTTTACTCTCGGGGAGGCAAGTCTGGTCCATGCTAATGGGAGATTGTCTATGATGGTTAATTGAGAGTAGCTTCGTTTTCGAAGCATTAAAATTTACTAGCCATTTCTTACCTAAGTCCAATATAGATTGGAGGTCTTTTTCAATCTCAGCTGCGAGGTTAGCTTTGACGCCTACACCAGATTTTTGTAGGAGGCGAGAATAAACTGTGGTGTCATCGGCGTACAAACCTACTTATGGAATCAGGGAGATCATTAATGTATATCAGGAAGAGTGTAGGACCTAAGATGGAGCCGTGGGGGACACATGCGTTTGTATAGTAATTCTGGGAGACATATCCGTTTAATACCACCTTCATTTTGCGGTTAGAAAAGAATGACTGGATTAGTTGAAACAAATGTACAGTTAAACCATAGATCCCCAGTTTACATAGAAGGCCAGCATGCCAAACTCTGTCTAACGCCTTAGATATATCCAATGCAACGGTTCGGGCTTCGCCATTCCTGTCGAGTGCCTGGTATATGTACTCGGTAATGGTCGTTAGCATATCAGCAGTAGACCTGGTGAAGCGGAAACCACGTTGCTTGTCCGAGAGGAGCCTGTGTGCTGTGAGATGCTGAACCACCTCGGAGTTGATATTGGCTTCGAACAATTTGCCAAAGATCGGAAGAAGGCTGATAGGGCGGTAATTTGCAGGGTCAGAGGGTTCTCCAGTGTTTTTAAATATAGGAACTACAGAGGAAGATTTCCAACAGGCAGAAAAACAGGAAGCAGATAGGCAGAGGTTGTAGAGCTTAGAAAGGACGGAGAAGAGTTCAGGGGCACATTTCTTTAAAACCATGGTTGGGATTCCGTCACCACCGCTCGCTTTGTGAGGGTCAAGTTTTAAGATTAAGAGGGTCAAGTATTAAGATTAGAGACAAGCGAAGGTGTAATGTGGACATTATTTAGTTGTGCCTCGGTTCTAGGTGAGAAGTCGGGTGTCAATACTCCAGACGAGTCCAGACTAGAATTGTTCGAGAATCTGAGGGCAAAGCATTCAGCCTTATCTGCTGAGGAGGTGAGAACCTCAAATTTGTTGATTAGCGGGGGTATTGTGGACTTGCTCTTGTTAAGTACTCTTTTACAGAGTCGCTAGTAGTCTTTAGCGCCGAATTTAGAGCATGCTATGCGTTGCTTCATTCTGGCAGCAAACAACATCTTAGCTTCGTTAAGTATCCTTTTACACTTGTACGGACACTACAAAGTGGTCAGAGTTTTCGAGTGGGCAGAGTTGTCTGGTAGTGCAAGAGTCTGGGATTGAAGTGAAGCAGAGGTCCAGAAGTGAGTCCATTCCGTTAGGGTTGTCGGAGAAACGCGTGGGGAAGTCCACTACTTGCGTAAGGGATTGGGTGATTGAAAATTTCATGGTGTGTACACCAGCAGGGTCGGTAACACCGTTCTTCAGCCACTTGGTGTGGTGGGCGTTAAAGTCACCAAACACGAATACATGGGCAGAGGGATGGGAAGAAATGGCTTTGTCGATATTGTCAGAAATGATGTCAAGTGACGAACAGTAAGGGGAGGAAGGAGGGCGGTAGAGAAAGAAGAGATAGCTAATCGAGCTGAGAAGTGAGAGGCGGAAGCACATGAAAGAATGATCTGGGGATTCAAAAGATGACACCCTAGCTAAGGGAAGGTGTTCGCTGACATAGACACCAAGCCCATGCATATGAACATTGGTGTCCTTCCTGAAGAGGGGAAGATAGCCAGGAACGTAGAACTCAGATGAGGGGATAGAAGTGTTAAGATTAGTTTCACATAGGGCTAATATATCAGGTGAGTTATTATGGAGGAATGAATCTACGCTGAGGAAGTTGGTGTGGATGTCGCGTATGATATTGAAAGAGATGCAGACAGGTTTGGGCGTTTTCAAATGAGCTGGTTTAGTTTTGCTATTGTGTTTGATTTTTTCCATAGTGATTCAGTTAAGGAGAGGTCTTAGAATAGAATCAGTCGCTCAATCGTTTGCAACTTGTGGAGGATGGAGACTGGCGCGGCCTACAACATAATGTGGCCTCGGGGTTGCCCACCGAACGTTCATGCAGGGACGCCCGTCCATGCGCGATATGGCATTACAAGAACCCCGGTATTATTCAACTGTTGATCAGAGCAGCCTCTCAAGACGCTACGCAAGAGTTCGGGCTCCTAATTACCAGTCGGAAGCAGCAACCAGGAAACTGCCAACCAGGTACCTTCAGAATGTAAAGACGTTGCCACCATACTCTAACTGCAAAGAGCTTCCAGCTGAACTAACACTAAGACCGGAGAAGGGGTATGAACCAGGAACCCCTTCCTAAACAAGAAACTAGGCGATCACCTCTAAACTCATTCAAAAGAAGTGGGTAGAGTGTGAGACCGGGCGATATTAGGAACTATCTACTCCAATTAAATAAAGAGAAAGAAAAAAAATGACTGACCTTTACAAAGTTTTAACTTTGTATAAGTCAAAAATAACTTTGAAATGCAAAATAATTTACACAAACTAAGTGACCAAAAAAACAAAATCAAAGACGAACAAAAAACGAAAACAAAAAAAATTCGACCGCATTCTGTAAAAAAAATGGTTTAATTTCTATTTTTGTCTTCATAAATTTAATTAAATCAACTTTTCATTGTTAGCTGCTTGTGGTAAGTCAACCGGGATTCAGTCCATTTTTTAGTCTGTTTTTCTGTAATTTTTGGAATTTATATTTTTTTTCGTTTTTTGTTCGTCTTTGATTTTGTTCGCTGGCCAACCGTTACGAATTGAATGTCTCGAAATTTAACATATATATATATATATATATATATATATATATATATATATATATATATATATATATGAAGGGAAGTATCACGATAAAGAAGCATACTCCGGCATTTATAAACAACGTAGATCTTACAGTGTAATATAATTGTTTTATGTTTATTTTAAATTTCATTTCATTTCTATTGTGTCACTAAAATTTAAAATTACTTAACATTGCAACTAAGAAAAATCTGTGTTTCGAGATTTAAAGCGTTGATCTCGTCATCAAGCAATGTTCAATATCTTTGTGGAAAATGATTTAACATTTGAATGTAGAAAACTATAAATTTGATTATTAAAAATTTACTATATAAGAAGAGCAATACATAAAATTTAGCTGATATAGATGTGTGTAATTTGATTAATCAGAATGAAGATCTATTTTGAAAAGTTTAAATATGCGTTGAATGTTATATGATGTGTGGTATTAAGACATGACTAATTAAATCACTCATTTTTCTTGCAAAACTGCTTAGTTCCGTCAAGTTGTGTACATTTTATCTACGAAAAATGTTTTAGAATTATATGTAATAACTATTCTTTCTTTTCTTAAAAAACAAAATAATGTCTTTATTTTAGTTTTATCTTAAAACAATTTTAGTATGATATTCTTCATATTATATGGTTCAGCGTATATTTCTTTATCAATTCATCATATAGTCTTAATTTATATCAATCTTAAATTTATTAAATTAATATAAATTAATATTATTCATCACTTAATACAAAATAAACTAAAGAATAAATGTAAGTTAATGAAAAATGAGTAAATATATTCTAGCTGAACATTTACTAAACAGAATTGGACATTTCCATTGAAACAATGTATAGACTCCGGAATTTGTATTCTTGTGTATCATAATAGATGACGAAGAATGCATCACAATAACTTAAAGGATAAAAATGAGACCTCTGGCAAAGGGATGATGTTTCTACAGAAGAAAACTGAGTATATGATGATAGAACATAAGAAAAAGAAGATAATGGTATGGGATATAGGAACGTTATATACACTCGTGCATGAACTCAGTAAGTCACAGCAGATATTATAGATTAATTAATTAGAAGACGCTGCATGTAGAGTTTCATATTCACAAAATGGGGTGAAAATAATTAGATGATAAACAACATGACAACTTCATAAAAAGTTTGAACGGGTAAAAAAATTGACGAAATACGTACGGTTAATATTTCCTTAATTTCATGTAAACAGTAGTGGATAGGTATGATCTCCCCGTTCCTTAAACAAAATATAAAGAGAGATCAACAGTTTTGATTGAAAAATGTATCGATGAAAATTAGTATCTTCGTTTTCCAGTCATGCATCGTGGTAATGAGCGTGTATTTTATAAGTAATGTGTGGATTTTGAAAAATTTTCTATCGGCAAAGATTAAGAAATTCATTTCTTTATTCAATCTGCATCTGCTTATATATTATTCAAATAGGCAGCAAGCCAAATATATGCATCAAGGCAATTTTGCAGCTGGAGATGGAATAGTTATAGTTAATATATTAAAACTTAGCTCAGAATCATTTTCTGTATCATGACTGAAACAGCTGAATTCTTTGTTGAAAACCCTGGATCATTTCATTAAAATTATAATGGCCCAATTAAACTTTGTTTCTTACTTCCGTTAACTCTCATGCAAAGATGGACATCTTCCTTCATTTGCACTAATAATTATAACGTTAATTTGTTAACATTTTAAGTGCATATTTGATTTTTCTTCGATTATGAATGGATACTTAAACTCAATATTGAATGTTCTATGATCAAAACCGTATAGAAACGATCATTAGGAATCAATGTTTGTTATATTTGATTATGATAATATTCTATAGCAATACGTATCCATAATATGCATGAGATAGTGAGACGAAAAGATGTACAGTCAAACAAATTGGTATTGTGAAGCACTAATAGGCAAATATATACAGACAGACACAGACACAAAATGAACGAACATATCATATAGAATCAGGCACAATCAGACCTATGTAAACAGACTACGCAAGCAGAATCAGTAAAATACTGGGAGAGACACAGACATACAAGCATAGATAGATATATGCACAGTTTTTTAGGATATAGAATAGTCGATAAGATAAAAACAAAACTAATCAATTACAGATTAAAAGGTGGAGGTGCGTGGATAATCTAAGTAACAAATACAGTCCATGCGACGTTCATGCGATGATGAATATATAAGTACCAATGTCAAAGACATATTCTCTTTTAACTTCGTCTACATAATTCAAAGGGCATGAAGCATGATGCCTCTCGTTACCACAAACCTAGATCAGTCGCATCAGGTCACAGATACAAGGATTACTCAAACTTAACATAAATTATTCTTCTATGTGCCGTTGGCAATCATTGCCTACCATATCTTCCTATTTCTTTCTTAACTTATTATCTTATTCAAACCAATTTTGCCCATCATTCAATTTTAGTCCATCAAGTAAGTCCAGCGTTGCTATCTATTTCTCTTTCTGTCTATTCGTTCTGTGAGCATCAGATTCTCCAAGCCAACCCCCCTCATTGCATGTCCCAGAGACATCAGCTGTCTTTACCTGATGTTAAGTAACAGTTTACTATTTGTGTCCATCCTACCTCGTTGCTCATATGTTATGTCCATGGAATCGTCAGCGTCCTTCTGAATAATCAATCACCTTTCACAAGTTTCAACAGTTTCGTTTATCTTTGATGTGGTTGTCCACCGTCCAGAGCTATAGTGAAGGACAGATATCATAAACAATCTGATATCTTCTTTGTTTCCATGGAAATATTTATGCTTCAAATACGCCACTCAAGTTTTAATGCATCATTCTCTATGCCAATACACCTTCCGATCTCAGTGTCGCATTTTCCATCCTATGTTGGAAAACCTCCCAGGTATTTAAATTTCTGTACCTGCCTGATTTTGGCTTTCCCGACTTGTAGTTAGGTTTTGGGCACTTCATTTGCTGATTACCAGGCATTTTTTGTAGTTCATATGTAGTTCCTTTTTGCACTTCTTTTACCTATTTTCTATAGGAGGACTTGTAGTTTCCATTCCGAGTCTAATATCAGCATTGTATGATCTGGATATCTTATATTGTTAAGATTGGGGTTGGCAATTACAAATTCTTGCAGAACATCTACAGCTCTCAGAATTGTCTCAAAGCATAGGCTTAATAGATCTGTCTTTGCATATCATTTCCTGTCCATATGCAGGGCGTTTGCTTCCAATACAGTTTCTTGATTACTGTGACGACCTTTCCAAATATGTCAAGGTTGCTAAGCGTCCCTATAAGATCTTTATATCTTATTTTGCCGAATTCCTTTGTGTAGTCTATCAGACACAGGTGCAGGTCTTTCGCCATCTGTATTACAAGTTCTGATAACAATATAAGCCTAACTATCGCATTCCTTGTTCCAGTGTCTTTGACGAAACCTAACAGTTATTTTCTTATTTCGGGGCAGTTTCTGCTGCGAGCTTTATTCATTAAAACTCGAATGATTAATTATTTTCATGGATCACATGTTGATCGCTTGGTGAAGTTCAAATTTGTTTACGCCTGGCTCCTTAGGCAATGCTATGAAAATCAATCTGCGTAGTTCTTCTGGAATATCACCACTGTTGTTGATTTAATTCATTATTTCTGAAATTTTATTCATGCTGAAATCGATTACATTGCCGGTATCTTTATCAAAATGCCGTGGAATCCTGCTGCTTTATTTCTATTCAGTTCGGCCAGTGCAGTTTCCACTTTTGATTTTAATATTTCTGGTCCGTCTGTATTTCTGTGCATTATCACTTGTTTTCTCTTGTTATGGAAGAAATCTCCTATATTTTCTTCCACTGCTGAAATATTTCCTCTTTCAACTAATATGAGCGTTCTATACTTGGGTTTATACATCCTGTTAATGATCGTGTCTTTTGTGCTGTTAGTTCACTTGATTTTTAATGCAAATAAATAATTGGAATGTTGAAGAGCTTTCTTTCAATTTGCACACGAGGACTCCATCGGATAAATGGCAGTACACCAAAACTCACTTCTTCATCTCTTTCTGGTATCAAGCCTAATCACGTTTCGATTTTTTTTTACCGCCTGCGTATAAGATCACTGAAAAATCTCCGTTGTTCAGCCATTTAGATTAGCATATTCCTAAAATATTGAAATTCAATTGACTAATTTCTGCTAGATATTTTTCAGCCTTCAACAGTCGTTCATCTCTCTTTGGCTTCATATATCATTAATAATTCTCACAGTCGAAGGATAACGGGCCGAAAGCCACTGATACTCATGATTTTTACAGGAAAGATTATTATTATTATTTTTATTATTATTATTATTATTATTATTATTATTATTATTATTATTATTGTTCCTTCCTGAGCTTTAGGCTTACATCAGCTACTATAAAAGATGACAATTTATATTAAGTGTATTAAACAGTTTGCGGACGAACAATAGTAGTTGTTGTCTAAAACAGAAGCGATTCCTTATCCAAATAGCTTTGCATTACTACTACTTCCAGCCTCTACAGTCGGCCATGATGTCACAAGATGTAAAACGATTTATGCTTCCATCATGCACGCACGTGTACTCAGTTGCTTTGAAAAACTTCCATGCAAAAAAATTGACGATGCTACTACTGTTCGCCGGCGAACTACTTAGTACACTTAATATAGTTGTCATCTTTGATAATAGCTAATGTAAGCTGCGAGCACTGAAAGTATTAAAATAAAAACTTGTAACAATATATATATATATATATATATATATATATATATATATATATATATAATTTTCAATATTGTTAACTGTAGTTTTATTAAAATAATAAGGTAATTAACTTAGGTTTCGCACATTTGGTTCTACTATATTTCATTTAGACAACTACGTCTTCCTGATTCAATATTTGTTTCTTCGTCATCAACAAAACTTATTTTACCTCGACAAAAATCTTTACTTCAAATTCGCAAAGATAAATAGCCAGCGACTTTACCTATAATCTTTTCATTAGTCTGTAGCTTCTAAATGTTATTTACTCAACGTTGCTTCAATTGTATTTACACCGGCGTGGAAATTATTCGCCAGAGCCATTTATCTCTTATTTTCTACTTAAGTGGCGCTTTGCCTGAAGAGGCGCCAATTGTTTAATGCTTAAATTGCTGCCTTTATTTATGCAGGGACAAAGAAGTTAAAAAAGCAAATCAGAAAGTATAAAATCATCGAAGGAAATTTGCAGTAGAGAAAAAAATATAAAAAGGTTTGAAAACATTTTTCCTTTTGATTGAAACAAAGAAATTAATGGGAAAATTTCATAATATTAACATTTCCATAATTTTCAATGACAACAATTGAGATAAATAAAATTAATATTAACAATATTTCTCAAATGTACAGAGCGTTTCGTTAAATCAACAAATATACGTGTTTGTGTTTATGCATAAATATATATATATGTAGTGTAAATGAATACCCGTTTAGAAGTATATATATATATATATATATATATATATATATATATATAATTATACAGTTTTGGTCATCATTAAATTAGACCCGTTCACATTTGTACTAAAAGTGCTCAATAAGTTTTTATATTAAAGAAAATATGAATATTATTAATTTGAGGATTAGTTATTTTTGAAACCTAGGTTTCAACCATTCCGTAATTTTAGGCGATTTATAATAACTTATCGTATATTACCTGAATATACTGAAGGGATGAAACATTGATTACGGCAATAACTCACTTCCTAATCTAATATATATATATATATATATATATATATATATATATATATTAAATATAACAGAAAGAAAACATCTGTGAAGGGATCCCTTTCACCAGCAACACATCAGTAGATAACCGTTGTTAGTGATCAATGAGAAACGAAAAAATATTAACGTGTGCAAAAATTGGGGGAACAAAGGCGTATAAAAAATTAGCGAGGGGTATAAGATCGAGGGGAAATGACTAAACATATACAACTGGATAAAATATGTACAAAAATAAATAAGTGAAAAAGGGATGAGCTGAGGGTCTACATCTATTTATCGTAAGCCGACTTTTACCTGTTTCCTTATGAATTAGCGCCCTTTTGTGCCTAGGTCCAGGTAGACATGTCTTTTTCAGACTTTATTTTATAAAGATCTCAAAATTTGTTCACCGAGTAGACTTGAACACTAGCTGAATATTATCAAGGAGATATTTGTTCGCAAAGGGTACCCGGAGATCTTAGTTAATCATATCATTTACAAGAAAGTTGAAAAATTTATTTCACCTAACATCTTTGCTCCATCTAAGTGCCCGGTCTATTTAAAATCCCTTGGATCGGAGAGGGTGGGTAGAGTAATTACTAGGTCTGTGTCTGATAATAGAGTACACATAGAGGTTATATTTTATTGTATATTGCTAGAAGACATCAAAATGTTTAACATTTTTTTTAATATGTAGATGTTATTAAAATACTATAGCCCTTTGTGTATTATGACAAAATAATTATTAAGGAGAACTAACAAAACCGGAAGCAGCGGAAATGTGGTTCTACAGAAGGATGTTGCGGATATCGTGGAGTGAGCATGCAAGCAACGATGAGGTGATGGAAAGAATAGAAACAAAAAGGAAATTAATACTGATCCTCAGAAAGAGACAACTGAAGTTCCTAGGATACGCAATGAGGGAGGAGAGCCTGGAGAACCTGATACTGACTGGCCAGATAGACGGAAAGAGAGACAGAGGAAGGCCGCGGATAACATATTTGCAGGGTCTGATCAGGTGGATGACGGAACGGGGTTTGACAGGAGTAACAGGAACAAACATACTAAGAGCCATAAGGATAGAGATACTAAGAGTCAGATAGGGAGACGTGGAGAACCATGATCGCCTACATCTTGAAGGGACAGGGCACATAGAAGAAGAACCTGATCAATGAATATCTGCTAAAGAATCCACAGACTGTAGCGCGAAGAACATTTACCAGATTTTCACATCAAAATAATAAAAAATGCATTTGTTATATAGGTAGGAGTCAGCAAATTCTGATAGTAATCTATTAAAAATAATTATTAATGAATAGGCGATAGAAATTATGTTCGAATATATAAAAGATACATTTGCGTTTACACTGCATCATTTTTCTCTATTCATCTACATAGAAACCCCATTTTATTTACACAGATATAAATACAAATAAAGATTACCAACAGGTGAACATCATTAAAAGATTAAAGACTTTCTGTCCTTTGAACATATATATTTCTAGATTAGGATACATTAAACTTTTGCTTACACAAATTTTATATATTAAAAATATTTGAATTCTCCAGTGAGTTTACTATTTTAAATTTGAAATCGTGACATATAATTGAAAAATGCTCAATAATGATATGGTCTTTCCTAAATTTTATATTTATATGTTTGATTCTGGTTCTGTTAATGGAAATGTTTAATATTCATTTTCAGAGTAATATTTATTCATTATTCAGTCAAATAGGACGCAAGAATTGTACTAGTTTGAACTGAGATATTATCAGATATCAGATCGATTTCTAAGTCAAAGTTGGCCTTGAAAGAAAACTTTATGAAATCCCCTCGATCTACCCTCCCAGGCGCCGGTGATACCGTAACTACATCTGTAAGATAATGTATTCCTTGTGATGACTGGAGATTTTAAAGTAATTCTGAATATTCACATGGATTTCTTTTTTTTAATTTTTTTTTATAAGCGTTTCACCCCGAGCAAGGCATGTCACTGCCACTACTGTGCAGGGGGCTACGTAGAGTGAAGAAAGGCTGATTAAATATAGGAAATGACAGAGGGTGGGTGATAGGCGGGTAAGGATACGGAGAATGAGGGTTGGGTAGATGAGAGTGTTGTGAGAATAGTTGGGAGTTAGTGTGATAGGAGGTGTCTATTGACCCTACATTTAAACACCTGGAGATTGTAACTGTCGGGAAAGCAGACTTGTGGAAGGGAGTTCCACAGGTGGGAAGCGCGAGAAAAGAAGCTGTTGGAGTAGAATTTAGGGTTACATCTTATTTGTTTAACTGTAAAATGGTGGGACCTAATCTAGTTGCTAATCTAGTATCTCGTGTAAATTCGTGCTTAGGCGGCACCAGTGATCTAAGCTCATCGGAGCAGAAGCCATGAAAGTGATTGTAGAAGAGGCACAGGGAAGCCACATCACGCCGGTGTGAGAGCGGCTGCAGCCGGTCTGCCAAGTCAGTATCAACCACGTTACAGATCCTCCTTTGTATTTTGTCAAGAAGCCCAAGGAGAGCAGCAGGGGCACCCGACCAGATGTGGCAGCAATATTCAATACACGGGCGGATGGTAGATTTGTATATGTGCAGAATAGATTCAGGTGGGAAAAATTTCCGGGCCCTGCACAGGGAGCCCACTTTCATAGCAGCAGATTTGGCAATGGATTCAATATATTCATTCCATTTGAGGTCCGTCGAGAGTGTAAGGCCAAGGAGGCGTATTATTTTACTCTCTGGGAGGCTAGCCTGTCCCATGCTAATGGGAGGTTGATGCGATTGTCTATGGTGATTAGTTGATAACAGCTTTGTTATAGAGGCATTGAAATTTACCAACCATTTCCTACCCCAGGCCACTACGGATTGGAGGTCCCTTTCAATTACGGCAGCGAGGTTCACTTTGTCGTCCAGACCTGGTTTCTGATCGATGCGGGTGTAGATTGTTGTGTCGTCGGCATACATGCCAACTTGGGATCTAATGGTGTCGGGGAGATCATTAATGTAGATCAGAAAGAGCGTGGGACCTAGGATAGAACCTTGAGGGACGCCCGCGTTCGTATGGTAGTTTTGGGAGGCATGCCCATTTAATACCACCTTCAATGTGCGGTTAGAGAGGAAAGACTGCATGAGGTCAAACAGATGTCCAGTTATCCCATAGTTCCGCAGTTTGCACAAGAAGCCAGCATGCCAGACCCTGTCGAATATTTTGGAGATATCCAATGCAACGGTTCGGGCTTCACCATTCTTGTCGAGTGCCTGGTATATGTACTCGGTAATGATCGTTAGCATATCAGCAGTAGACCTGGTGAAGCGAAACCCAAGGAGACTAATAGGACGGTAATTGGCGGGGTCTGAGGGTTCGCCCGAATTCTTAAATACAGGAACTACGCCGGAGGACTTCCAACAGGCAGGAAAGCAGGAAGCAGTTAGGCAAAAGTTATAGAGTTTAGAGAGGACAGAGGAGAGTTCTGGTGCACATTTCTTCAGTACTATGACTGGGATTCCGTCACCGCCGCTCGCTTTGTGTGGGTCAAGTTGCGCAATTATCTTGGCGACCAGCGAGGGTGTAATGTGGACGTTATTTAGTTGAGCCTTAGTTCTGGGTGGGAGGTCTGGTGTAGGTATTCCTAACGAGTCCAGTGTCGAATTGGTTGAGAATCTACGGGCAAAGCATTCAGCCTTGTTGGCTGGGGAGGTGAGAACTTCAAATTCATTGATTAGTGGGGGTATTGAAGTCTTGTTCCTGCTGAGCACGCTTTTGCAGAGACGCCAGTAATCTTTGGAGCCAAACTTAGAGGATGCTATGCGTTGCCTAATTCTGGTAGCAAACGCCCTCTTGGCTTCGTTCAGTACTTTTTTACACTTGTTCCGTGCTGAGGTGAAAAGGCGCCTGTTTTGGTTCGACGAGCCGCTTCGATAGAGCCGGAAGAAATGGTTGCGGTGGGCAATAGCGGCCGAGCAAGCGGGTGAGAACCAGGGGGACGAATTTGGTTTTAGTTGGAATTTTCTGGCAGGGATAAAAGCATCGATGCCAGCCTTAACCCAAGAGGAGACTTCGGAGGCACAGTCTTCGACAGGAAGATCAAAGACGTTGTTCCAGGGGACGTTGCAGAGGAAGTCCCTGAACGAGTCCCAGTCGTCTCTTTGGTAGCAGTATGATATTTTGCTGGTCTGGTTAATATGCAGACCTAAACATATAGTTTAATTGGTATTTGAGTAACGTAGTGATTAACGGTACAAAAAGAGGAAATACGTGTCGAGTTTTTAGTCGTAGCCATTGCGTACTCTTTCGGAAAAAAAGTGTTGAAAACAATGTAGCATCCTCTTTTCTCATGAGTACACTACCGGCCATAATAATTAGGCAACCACAGTTTTTAAAAATTGATGTATTTCAGTAATTATTGCCAAGTGGATAATTCTAATTGAAATTACAATAGTTTACAAGACAAGCAAGCCGCCTTTGATTCGGCTAGAAGAGGCTAGCACGGAGAACTGTTGTGGGATCTCGCCCCTTATGTATATAATAATGGACTCGAGTGAGTTTACATATAATCCTGTCCTTAAGAGAACAATGAAGCTCAGATATGGAATTTCAGTTGTAGTTGCATTTCACAGTAGAGTGTAATCGTAGAGATTCGTTACAGTTATCGAAGATTTCCGATAGATACCGATGTGTTACTCAGACATACTTTTTCCAACAATTTTGCTGCAAACTTGTATATATTTATTTTCACTAATAGAATAAATGAATTGACTAACCCTTGTTTCAGTTTGTATTTTACGTTCAATATAACATTATTTTCTATCACAATAGCTGTTTTGTTGTTCATTATTTTGGCGGTTCCTCATCCGGAATCCTACACAGCAAGAAAGTGCAAAAGCTGGACAAGAGAACAGTTCATTTGTTGCACAAGTTATTGTGCAATATTAATAAAAACCGTTCTATTTCATTTACAATTATACACTTGGCAAAAAATAGTAAGAATAGTATGAAACAATCATATATATAAAAGCAAGTATGTCGACGGAAAGAATATCAATATATAGAGCTGCCAGAACAATCCAGATATGTCAGTTTATCCAAATTCTAAATTATAATTAACTAAATTTTTTTGTAAACTGTTAAGACTGATGCCAAGAAATGTCTAGGGAAAAAATTACTTAGTAAAGATTTGCTTTATACTCCACAGCCGATAATCTCTCATGCTCTGCTTCAAAATCTATTTGTAAGTTTTTCAATGTCAGGTTCAACTTGAGAACGGTGACATTGGGAAATGCACTACAGAGGATGATTTCTTAAACACACTAATAACATCTTGAAACAAAGTATCTACTCTTTTCT
The DNA here is from genome assembly GCA_037127315.1 of Ascarosepion bandense. Lineage (NCBI taxonomy): Eukaryota > Metazoa > Mollusca > Cephalopoda > Sepiida > Sepiidae > Ascarosepion > Ascarosepion bandense. The sequence goes on from JBBBDQ010000190.1 coordinate 3,662,648, forward strand.
ATTAAATATGCTAATCAGCTGCACTTATTTATTAATTTCATGTCCGTCAGTAATACGAAAGGTATATTTGAAAAGTGTCCCATATTTAGCATTAGTGGTGACAAAATACTGTGCATCCTTCACATATTTTTGTTTTACTAAATCTTTATCTGCAATATAGAGAATAATGGTAGCCAACAAATTTTCCTATTCCATGAATGCATACTGAAATATATTTGTATGTTTTGAATACAATTGTAAAATATATAATATATTTAATTTTAAATATGCTGCTATTAGCTGTACTTCTCTAAAATATAAAAAGTGAATTAATGTTGCTATTAGCTGTATTTTCTCTGAAAGATAATAGTGAAATTTTACTTTTTGCGATATTTTAAAACTGTTTTTCGAAAAAACATCAGAGCATTTATTTTAATATCTAGCGACAAACTTTGCTCCTTTGTAAATGCATATAAGAGTACACAAATGTTTCAGCAATAATCTTCGAAATTATTATCTTTTCTTCTCTTCAAGAGTGTCGTTGTTAATGCATATTATTTTAACGATATATAATAAATGCTGGTGTACGAGTGGGTTCTCCCCACTGTCACATCCTCTTCCTTCTTTATATTAAGGTTTTGCTCATAGACATCTTAAAATCCTTAGTGAATAACAAAGCAGATTATAACAGAGCTTATAGGCGCAAATCTAAAGATGAAGATGATTTGTCCACTGAGCCAGCATTAACATAAAAAATGATTTATTTTATACAAACCCCTATAGAATACTGTTAGTTCAAATGTGAGCATATCTGGAAACTTCTCGATTCTTGATGAACGGGTATAATCACTGAGGATCCATGACTTCACCGTCAATAGGGACTAAAATTTCGTGATTTCTACTGAACAAATTCATAAGATCCAACGCTATATCCCCGGAAAAAAAACCATACTTGTACCGCTCAACAATCTACTTGAAAAATCCCCATGTGCTCTTATTATATAAAAGACAAAGCATAAGGAAAATTGAGTAATGTTAGTATTTCCTGTCTGGAATTGATTGTCCGCCATTTCAAATATTAATAGAGTTCAAATGCGTTTACAGGTCCTAGAGTGTGATGGATTATTTTCAAATTTAGAGGCCTTATACAGTAAATTAAATCCCAAGTCTGTTGGTTATGTGTCGCTATTTCTATGACAATTTTCTCCTGGTTATATACTTTTTAGCGAATTACAGAATTTTCTACAGAAAAATGTAATGTACGTGTCGAATTATCTTAATCTTAATATTGCATTTTAAGAATATGGATTCTGTTTTAGGAATCAATTCTTTGTGAAAAGACTCACAAAAGTTTAATTTCCTGATTTCTAAAATCTTAATGGTTTCACTTCAAGGGTCAACCGTGTTCTATGCTACATATTTTCAGAACCTGTACATACATGCACCCCACTTTAGTATCTAGATAACAAACTTATTCGATAGATATTTTAGTGGATCTTGGAACATATATTTAGTAAATAAATATATTCCTTTAACCATTAACTAGGGTTTTCATAAGTTTATTTATATGAATGTATTTCACTGAGCCGAAGGTGAAGAGAAACATGGCTGAATTACTCAAAGATCAAAATATCTCAAGTTTAATAAATTTGTTGTTACATTTGCGCATGTAATCTTAGCGCTTACATATGGTAAGGTAATCTTCAAACATAATTGAATGTTTTAATTGCAAGGTAGAAATAATCAGAAACATAACTGATGAAATCAATAGAACGCTAAGTGCTATAAATTTTACATTAAAAATATTTTGATTACTGATAAATTGATTCTTGGATTTTATACTTACTGAATTGTACAAGACAATATAACTTAATTAGGAAATATATTTTTGAACATCAAGTAACTAACTATAATATTTCATTTATGCCTTCTAAAAATTGCATACATTTTTATTATTCAGGAATGCATATTAAGTAAAGGTTTCCAGCAACATTAGAATGACACAAATATTAATTTTACTCTCTTGTAAAATTGCAAAAGTACAACAAATATGCTTCAGTGATAAATGAAAATAATGAATATAAAATGCAAACAAATTAAAAAATAGTAAATCAGATGTTGAACAAATGACATTCTGTTTTTCTTTCTGGTGTTTTATACACCGATATTTTAGCATATACATTTATTCGTCGTATTAGTTTTCGTTTTTTTTTAAGCTGTTAAACAGAAATATGTATGATTTTGTCATTTTTTGTACATAAATACTATATTCTAGAGGTTTTATGGCAAATTAAACACAATGTATACATTCTCACTTCGTCGTGTTTGCTGAGTGGATGCAATTTCTGAATTTCAATTTCCGTTAATATATTAATCATTGAAAATCACTTGAGACATATTTGACAGTTAAGGTTATACATCACTGCTTTACCAGATATTATCTTTGTTTGCAAGACAATTCCTATTTTTTGTACTATAGGATTAATATAATCGTATAATAAAATTATATGACAATCAAATTTAGGACTTCATTGATCGTTTTAACTGTGCAATTGAAGTTTTCAAGAAAATGAAAATGTGACAAAACCATAAATTTTATATATTTTTCGAGTGAATTTCAAACTATTTACAGACTAAATAAATATATGTTCACTTCCTAAAAATGATAACGTTTTTTAAATAAGAAATTTACACGCATGCTTTAAATCGATACTAGACGTGATCAGTTTAATTTTTTTTAATTTTATGAATTAACTAGCCAGAAATAACATGATGCAAAATTAAATCTTTACTGCAATTTCTTTCCTACTTGAAATAATTGTGCAATTCCCAATGACTTCCCTGTTAGGAGCATCAGATTTTTTTCATATCTGACTTTCAAGGTGTACATGGCCATTGACTGTTTTTTGCTGTATTCTATTCCAGTCTTATTTTATTCACTGCTACATTAAAATAACATTTTAATTATATTATAAAAAACTTACTAGCTATCAAAAAATATTCATGTCATTCATAAATAATTTCATATAATACCTATTCAACATGATAAAGATATCATAATGAAAGTTAAAAATATTTAAATAAAAATTCTGAACTAATGATAACCTGATAGCGAAGAAAGTGTTAAACTTGTAAGTAAAACAGTATATCTCTAAAAGAAAACTTTAGCATATTTGCTACAGACACAATTCAAATTCAACGAGGTTTTTTAAAGAATTGAAGCATGTCTTTTAGATGCCTTCTATTGATATTATTATTACGAATATAAGCCTTAGGACATATTTATTTTTCCACAATTATGACCCATAAACAGTAAAAAAAATCTTTCACCTCATCGAATATACACTGTATACGTAAATATACAACAAATTTATATATTACTGATGTTGCTTCAAATTTCATTTCATCTATATTAAAACAATGATTAAGTGTAAGTATTGAAACCACTGTATTTCTGAATTAAGTGATATTGCTCATCAGAAAAAATATGACGAAAACTTAATCTAATGTTTATTGTTTTTGGATATCATATACATTCAACAAATGAAACTAGCATTGATATTTTGGCCAAGGAGAATTAAATATGAACTTTATTGATAAAGTAAAATACGAAATGATTCATTCATTTATATAATTTAAACGTTATTATATATGTATCATATACAACTCAAAAAATGAAAGATATAAGTCTAAGACTGACTTATTTCATATATATTAGTTGAGCGGATGTTATTGATTCTTTGCAGAGATGTTAGCTAAAAGAAATGACTAATGAATACAATCCTCTCCAGGCCGTGTCATTTATTGAAGCAACGTAATATTTTAGGGAAATGCTAATGATATATTTTACAATATTAATTTCCCTTATTTGTTTTTTCTCCAGTTTTGTCAATTCTTTTTAAACATATTTTTATTTAAATATAATACCTGAATACTAATGAATATAAAGAGGAAGACTTTACATATATTTTTGTGCACTACGGTAAAATATATATTGCAGATATACAATTTTCTATTCAAATGATAAGCGAAAACCTGGCGTCGTTAGATTCCATATATGCCATCTAAAAACTAATCAACAGAACGAAAGCCACTTTCGTTTCAAATAATTTTCCTAACAATCTAACATAAAATATAAGTCAATAAAAATATAACAATGGGAAAAGTTATCAAGAAATAAGATAACAAAAAGGCCCATTAAAGAACAAGTTTCCACAATATTGAATATAAGTAAAGATTTACCATTAATATTATTCGAAATTGAAGTTGAAATGTAAGAAATAAGGAAGAGATGTTCCCCACGCCAAAATTGCAAGAGTGGAAGATATTAACATCTACATGAGGGTATTACGTAGAATTTTTACAGAGGATATGAGATCTCACTGGAAACATTGTAATCGCTTCAGTTAGTTAAGTGCAATACGTGATGCACACTTGGGTAGAAGATTATCCGGCAGTAGGTTGCCATTATATTCTGCGGTAGACTGGTTGCCAGCCAAGGCTATAGAAGCCAATATGTCCTATTATTTAACCCACAGATGGAGAGAAGAAACAGATTAATACCTTTTCCAAGGGTATTTATGCATAAGTGAATGCAAAGTGTGACACTATCTCCCGCGGTAAATACTTTCACTACTCCCGCGGGGATACTTTCCTTTGGTTGGTTTAAAACGACGGAGAGAGAAATCGATACTGGAAATGTTATTAGATTTTTATTGCGTCACGCGATGTGAGCTTAGGAAAAAAATAATAATTTTATTATTTTTCAAGTACTTCTAAAAGCCGGGAGCATAAAATAATTTGGGATAAATATACATTTCTTATCTTTCATGTATGTATAAATTTTGCTCCTTTCATGTTCATATACATTTCCCTTCTTTTAGAGTTAAAATGTCGATTCCGCTAATCTGAAAACGTGTAGAAAAAACTAGTGTCAGAGTGATTTGATAAGGTCACACGAAGGCCAAGGCCGCTGGTGGACACAGCAGTCCGAGATAACCCGAAAATGAATCGAGCTCCGATATGAGTTGGCAAAATATCATTCGTTGAGCTAAAAACTTCCGCAAATCGAGTGGGCGGGAACCGATTTCATTGGCTGAAGGCTGTGAACCGGCTTGAACCCCAGAGAGGATCGAAATTGGTTATAAAAACAGATGCTCGACACTAAAATTTCAGTTTGTGAGTTGGGTGACAGTTTTGAGTCGCAGTTTGGTAGAGATTTCGGGCAGAGAGCCACCGCTGTCAACACCACCACCGGCCGCCTCCGATTCGGCACATTCCGTCAGAATCCGTCAAGGACCAGAAAGAACTTTGCTGTTTTAAAAGTTACATAGAAATTTGACAAACCTGATTATAGAGAATTAATGAAAAGGCTTTAATGAAATACGAGAAGAGACTTTGGCGAAAATTTGAAAAGATCTGTTTATTTCAACGCTAACGAAACTTAAACAAAACATTTTGTTTAATGATTGGGAGCTATGATGATTTGGCGAAATTTCTCTGTTGCAACAAACATTTTAAACAACTGTATATCATTTTCGACGATTGTATATCATTTTCGACAACTGTATTCGTGGGCAAAGAAAGGCATTGTTTTTTTTCTTATTTAAAGACATTCTTCGTAGCTCTCCAGGCGTGTTCGACCTTGTTCATTTATTTTATTAATGTTTATTTTTGTGGGGGTGCCGTGTTTATTTTTTCCAAACCACAAGTGTACACCAGTGTCCGGACTGGCTAAAAGAGACGACTATTAAGATTGCAAGACGTGACCTCTGGGATCTAATCACAACGTGGGACAGTGGCCCCTTGTTGCAAAAGACGTCCTGTAACCCAGCTTTTGTGGCGACATCATCGGACGAGATTGTCACTACCAGGTGGCAGTGTCACACCTGGGATCGTCACGACAGTCAGCGAGAACAAGCCTCACATTAGACAGACGGCCAGCCCGGCCTCAGGCGTCACAACGTATTCAACTGGAATTCGAACTCGCACTCTGATTTGTCTTTTTCGAGTCATTATCCACTGCACCACAACACACATCCTGTACTCGCTTTAATCCACAAAAGTAGATTTAAAAAATACAAGAAGTGTGCGAGAAAAGTTAATGCAAAATTCCTAAATATTTTCGTCATATATTCGTGTAAATGTCTTGAGTTCGTCATATATTTTTCAACAGTCCATTGATACGCGAATTATTCCACTACTTATAGATACGTTTGTATATTTAGATCCCATTCATGAAATTTGGAAACGTTATATAAATTCGGTTATGGGATAAAATATTTTCAAATTTTCAGCCTTAATATCAAATCACACAATTTTATTGCTTTCCTGATATCTAGGTAATATTTTTACTTTTGTAATCGGATGCATAATAATGTACTTTCTATTTTAACTGTTATCATAAGATTGACTTATATATATATATATATATGAAGCATATATTGTTTCCCTCTCTACTACTCTGTTTTAAAGATAACACATTACCTTTTACGTTTGCTGATTGCAAATACCTTCATTTTGACCGTACCCCGGTACTTCCATATAAAATATTACTGGTCTTTAGCCTGTGTCTACATATCAGTAAATTGTGTTCGCTGAATCTGGATATCATGCATCTAACATCTCCGACATCAGACACAAAAGTAATGGTAATGATTATCATTACTTTTCATATTTTTTTAAAGAAATCAGAATCATTTCAGTGACATCGCTACCATTATGCAAAATAATTAATCTACACATTTACGCTTTGCGAGACGCATATCTATCTAGCTATCTATCTATATATATATATATATATATAGAGAGAGAGAGAGAGGTTTTTCATAAGAGAGAGAGAGAGAGCTAGCTAGCTAGCTAGCTATTATATAGATAATTAGCAAAAATATTAATAGGAAATTAATGTCTTTTTTTCTGTTTTTTTCCATAAATTTGTCTAATATTGCTGTGACATTGTTTAAAGGGACACAAATAAAAACAGGAACATGATGTTAGTGTAAATAATTGTATTAACAAAATAACGGGTAAAGTTACAATATGCCATCTTGTACGTCTATCTGACGAGCAAGCGGTGATGGATATCCAAGTCTCTGTTGAGTAAGTCACTCTACGGGTGTCTGACTCATAACAGACTAGTGCTCTCCAGGTGAATACTTGTATTTATTATTAGTTTGTCCCAGCAAAAGTTTGTCGAAGACCGACCTTATTTTTCCGACCAAACATGGCTTCCGCTGGAGGTCGAGCTGATGAAATGTTAGGATTCGGAGTGATCCTATAGACTTGTAAAAATCTTGTAGAATCATATCAGTAGGTGAGCCGTATGCCTTTTATAAGGCCCTTTTCAATGTTTCCACAAATCTCTCCGCTTGCCCGTTAGATCAGGGATGGTATTTTGGTATCGTGAATTGTTTGACACGGTGGTTCACACTTTGGCCAGGGTTTGTAGATAATGTGTGGTGCCTTAGCACAACTTAGCATGCTTTTACCATTATACATGGTCCATGCTCGGCCAGTATACAAAGCTGCGCATGAGGTACTTCATTCGATTAGTGCCCAGATGTCACTTCATTCGATTAGTGCCCAGGTGGCACATGTGAAAATCCTTTAGTATCCTTTCCTGTAAGGTTTTATGAATGATGACTCTCTCGCTGTATAACAAAATGTTATCGCACACTGGATAGATATCTGAGATAAATTCATTTTGTGCTAGTTTTTGCTTTGTGTTTTTTGTCGTTTACTGTCGTTTACTGCTTCGGATTTGATTTCTTGAAGTGTTACCAGCAGTTCTGTTATTATGTTACATATAATGTTCTTTATTTCACTATAAATGCGTAATATTGCAATTACTGAGTCCTCGAGAGGCTCGTTTTTTTGTATCAATCTAGAGAGTCCGTCAAAATGTGCAATCTGCTTAGACGAGCAGTATTCTAACTTAAGGTCATAATTTAACAAGATAGTCCCACATCTTAGCAGCTGGTTTGCATTAAAGACTGTTAGTCCTTTCTTTGACCAAAAGATGGTCAAAAGCGGTTCATGGTCCGTCTATAAAGTGAAATGTCTACTGCATTCAAAACAGAATACTGCGATAATGCGGTATTATTTTCTGTATTTGAATTGTAAATTATGACTTGCGAGAGTAGTTCTTCAATTCGTTGCTCTCTTTTTTATGGACGTTGCTGACGGTCAAGTAATTGCGATTGTCTTTCGTCCCATTCTTTGCTGTTCGTTTTGAAATTTTTGTTATTCTTTTTGGAGCGGTTGCACTTTTTTTGAGCTGTTCCATTCGTATCTTTAAAAATGGAGTAAGCATATCATTTAACTCTTCCATTTTTTAAAAAAACAAAACAAAAGAGGGGCACGGGTTATGAGTGTTCAATGCGGTACGATAAAAGAATTCTTGGTTTTTACTTTTTATTCTTTTTTTTCTTTTTTATACAACTGAGTGGGGAGAAACAGTAAGTAGTTTACTTTTTGTATTTACCCGCTTTAGAGTCGTAATTTTGTAACGACTGATTTACACTTTTTTTTACAAATACAGAATTGAGATATATTTTTCCTTAAAATATTTGTTTGAATAAGAAAAGAAAACGTCGTACGTATAGTTTAATGTAGTCTCTTTTTCCTGGAATAACGTGTTTAAGGAGTCACAAATAAAAACGGGAACACGGGATTGGTGTACACAATTGTATTAAAAAAATAAAGGGTAACGGTACAATATGCCAGCTTGTTCGTCTAGCTGACGAACAAGCAGTGCTGGATATCAAAGTCACTGTTCGGTAAGTTACTCTACGAATGTCTGACTCATGCCAGACTGATGCTCTCCAGGTGAATAATAGTCCATTAATATGCAGGTTTAGTTAATCTATTACCATGTGAGTGGGTAAATCGGCCACAACAATTATTCAGATGTATAACTGCATTTTATAAAACTATATTGCTCTACATTGTATAAATGCTATCATTTATATCTGAATATGAACACATACTAATATATAGCTAATTCTGTTCTTGCTTCTGTATTTAAATATTTGCATTAATATTAAGATGTATATAAAACAGATTTTAAACTAGCTAAGAGAGGACTACAAATAAACTGCTAGAAAACAGAATACATGGTCATCATCAAAAAGAGAATCACAAACTGCAAAATACCGGTGAGGGACACAAAAAACAAGCAGATACAGATATTTAAATACCTGTGAAGTGTTCTAACAGAAGTCGAAAGGTGCGACACTGAGAACCGAAGGGGAATCGGCATAGCGAAGGAAGCATTCCAGAAGTTGAGTAAAGTATTAAGAAACAGGACAATTTCGCTAGAAACAAAGAGAAGAGTACTGCATTGCTATGTGATGACAGTTTTTCAATAAGGAATGAATTTTGACAGTATCTTATGAAAAACCTTTTACTAACAGGCCAGATAGAAGGAAAAAGAAACAGATGAAAGCAGCAGATAACATATTTGAAGGACCTGATCAGGTGGATGACAGAACGAGGGTTGCATGAACAAGAGAAATCGTGATAAGATCGACTACGGATAGGGAGATGTGGAAAACCATGATCACCTACGTCCTGAAAAGAGATGGCACATAAAAGAAGAAGTATAGCCCTTTGTTGCTCAGGTTTTTTTATTGGATATGTTGAAATGATAAGGTCAATTGCGCGTTTATATAGCTCAATCATGATTTGGCCGTGGATCGTAAGTTAAGAAATGAGAAAGAAATATTGTTATTTGTAAAACGGATTCATGCATATTTAATTTTGTTAATAAACGGGAATGGTATATGTAAAATTGGAAAAAACGAGGACAGCAAAAATACACTTTTATACTAATATTGAAGCCGAGTGTTAGAAAATAAGCTCACGAAGACTGCACGAGTTTATCATAAGTAGCTTTCTTCCTATTTCCCATGACTTATTTCACAAACCTTGATATGCTTCTTTTCCAACACAAGTCATGATCTCTGAAAATCTCCCATCCGCCAACACCAAAATAATATATGACCCGCTTAAATTTTCTCAGGAGACTAGTTTAAATAATTTCTGCTTATATATTTGAAAAAATTACCATCCTGGTCTAAGTCTTTCTAAATTACTTTATCAGCTCAATCTAGCTATGCCACGGAGAAAACGATTTCTTTCGGAATTTAACAAGCGGATTATTTAAATATCTCAGTTCGAATACCATTTCTCTGGAAGTACACTTCATAAAAACCTTGTACACCAAGAAAAAATATTGTTTATTAAATCCCCGATTACTATTTATTTGTTCACACCATAACAGATCTCTTCAAACACTATTTTACTATTGTGTTATAAAACGTAAAATAATTTTAATAGCATTATGCAGCAGGATAAACATAGTGAAATGTCTGTCTTTGAAAAGCTTCCAGTTTTCTTGAAGATATTTTTAAATAGATTATATTTTACCAGTTTTTTTATCAAAATTTGAAATCCAAATAACGGCTGTTTTATTAAAATTGGGATATTGTATCACCGACATGTTGAGATTAAACAACCACAAATACAGCAAACGTTGCATGTCTGTTTTAGCATTTTCTTTTCTCATCAACATCTATATTACAGAATTACTAAACATATATTCAAACAATTTGTCATACGACAAAAAGCATTCTGCTAACGTATATAATTTAAGTAAATGCTGTTATATCAATATTCTATAAGCATACATACAGTAAATGTATTTCTCTCAAAGTTTTTTGAATGAGGTAGAAATGTTATTTGATGTATATGTCCCTACAATTACAATATTAAAAATGAAATAAGCATATGTATTTTCATAAAAATAATTAAAAATTCATCAAAACATATCTCACTTAGTTTGAAATGACAGTCACACTATTCAAAATAAGTCGTAGGCGTATCTACATAAGGATACAACGAATTACAAGCCCTTAAGCTCAACCAAAAATATTTTATAGACCTTGCTTAAGTCCGAATCGGTCTCTTATCTATTTATCCTAGAAAAGACTCGAACATTTGGTCAAGCCACTTCGGAGTTCCTCTTCGCCCGAATGCGAAGACTCAAACAAGAGGGTGTTTTAATCAAGTATGAACTCCTCCTGAACTGCAATTGTGTCTAAGAATTTAATAGGATATGAGTATTGTCTTCAGGTATATAAGTAGGTATTCAACAATATATATTCAAATGTACATATGTTCGATTTATTTTTGCAGTTTGTCTGCAAACACATAGTTTCGTTGACTTAATTATGTTTCCATTTTTATCTCGTCTACACCATCCCAATTTGCTTTTTATCACTTTCAGATTATATTAGCTTGCGCAGACCACTAGCTCTTAGTACATTTGGTAACCACCCTTGTGTTTCTAGTTTTAACGGAGCAAACAGAGAAGACAAACAACCAGAAAACTGAAATAAGAATAAATACATCGCAAATATCAACAAGCAATACACATTTATTTATACAGATATTTAGCAAATCAGCTGAATTGATATTTACAGATTGCATTTTCTCCTTCGTAAACAAATGAAATGATAAATGCAAATTACCATTTTCAGGAAGTTACTTTTTATGTAAATTAGTTTAAATAATGAGTAATGATACGTGAAATGGACTTCATGTTGAGTAAGAAAGTAACTTCATAGACTATAAATATGATATATAATATAATTCCATGTATAAAGTACGTAGGAGAATTTTCTCTAATTTTTGCTATGTAGATTATTTGTTCCTCATGAGCAACTCAAAACCCGGATTTCAACATTTTATTAATGTATTCTGAAATCATGCTCTTGAGGTAGGATTAAAACTTAATATTTCCAAGACTAATAGCATGACGACAGAGAAGAGACACACCGAGCTTCAATTCATATAATACAACCAGTAAATTATGCAAGTTACAGGTCTTATATATCTTTGTTACGAGTTATCAAGAAAAATAATACCTTAGATACATCACAACATCACATTACACTTTGTTATGTAGATTTAAAAAAAAAAAACATCTTTCGTATTATCTACAAAACCAAATATATAAGACATACATTGTGTCTGTTGAATCATATAGAATGTTAAGTTTTAACTAGACAGTAAGTGTGTTGCAAAATCTATCAATCTCTCAAAGCTATATCATGAGATCGATGAAAAATAAACACCTCATCAATGAACTATTAAACACGACCAAACATGAGCTATTTTCATCAGTTGTCAAATCGATGTCACTTAAAATGTCTGGACACAACAATAGATCAACCTGCTGTGTCAGCAAAACAGGTTTGAGCACGGAAGGCAAAATAAAAAAAAGTTTAACCACCAAACCCTGGCTACAATATATTACATTTAGATTAAACATTCTTTTCGCCAACCTTTCAAACCAATCATGAGATAGTTGATAAATAACAGCCTCAAGTAACTCACCACTGTTACCAATATTTGAACAGGACCAAGCATAAACCAACTGTATCAAACGACAAATCAAAGGTATGTAATACGTTTGGACACACCAAGAGATCAAATTGTTGTGTCAGTAATATGTGTGTGAAGAGAAAGACAGTAGGCAAATGAAAATGAGTTTAAACACCAAAACGCTGGCGAGACAATATTAATTTAGAGATCGTCATTTGTCTCCACAATATTCCTAGGCTGATCTCGATCGATTTTTGGAGAGAAGGATATCGGATTTTAATGAGCTGTCTCCAATATGCGAACCAAGCAATGATGGTGAGGATGATGATTATTATGATGATGAGGTGATGAATAATTTCTACATAAAATATCTTAATCACGAAAAAACAATTAGTATTTTCTCTTGCTCTAATGAGCAAATATCCTGTGAATATTTATTTAGGTGATTTGAGTAATTTTGTCTAAACTAATTTTTCAACCTTTGCTAATACATTAATGTTTGTTGGCGATTTATAAAACATTGTGTATGAGTGTAAATTAATATTTATTAATTATTAATAAACACTGTCGTATACGCATAGATAAGATTTGAAGTTACTCACTAGAGTACCTAAGAAATTAAATTAAGGAATTTATTGCTGGCATAAATTCTTTGAAAATAACGAATTACATTTATGAGATAGACAGATTTCTTTGAACTTATATCTGATATCTTATACATATTTCGACTTAAAAGTGTCTTTATTACTTAGTTGGTGCTTTATACATTCGATCTCAGCTACTCGCAGTAGGATTGCTATACGTGAGCGGACGCAGTGCTCATCAGCCTTGCCATAATAATCCTCATGAGAGAATGGATGATAAAAATGTTTCTAAGAGAAACACAATACATCGTTTTGTAGAATAATTTATCTTGTAAACAACAAATAATATAATCCATTTCAGAATAAATATATTTTTTGTCTAAACAATGAGATGAAACCTGTCAAAATTGGCTCAAAATATAAGAAGAGAGAATCTGTATCAGGTTTATGATTTCTTTGTTAATGTAAATAATATTCCATTATTTACATTAACAAAATACAAAACATTAATCATTTATGTAGACAGCCAAGATATTATAGTTTTATAGATTTTAGAATTATAAGTACATAAAGCATAAATCTACCCAAATTATGACTAGCTTTGATAACGAAATGTGAATCTCAGATGAAACATTCTTCCTAATTTCTACTTCAAAACTTAACAATATTTTGATAAATACATTAAGTATTTTGGCTGTCATAATTTCAAGTGTGTATTGGATAAAAATGCAACGGAAGACTAATTTAGCGGCGTCAAATTCTATGTATAGATCCATACATAATTTTATATTTAATTTTGAATTCAATTCAGAAAACAAACTGTTATAATAACAAAAATGTGTATTTCAATAAATATACAAATAAAGATGAAAGAATGTAAAATCAGTTGCAAGCAATGTTTGAGGAGATTAAACATGTTCATTTAAAATGTTCACAAATATGAGTCAAGGTAAAAATATGAAATGCAAAAGTTGTCTCACTGAGACTATATATTTCATTGTTTTACTGCAATGAAAATGGATTATAATATGAAGTAAAGATATTTTGTTTGAACGTTCAAGATGTAATTTAAACCAAATAGCAAAGTTCAACAATCAATAGACAGTAAGAAGAATGTTTTAGTCGAAGTTGGATTTGACATGTGATTCCTGCTTGTTGTTTGGTGAAAAGATGTGTGAGATTCAGAATGACATGGGTTCTGTTAGCAGATAGATACTCAGCGATTGAGGAACAGAAATTCGCTGTATTTATATGTTCTGAGAAGATCAATACGCTTTCGCGGAAGAATTACATCTTGTGAAGAAATAATGTTTTCAAAGTAAATCAGCCAATCATGTTACAATATTTGGAGAAATTTACAAATATGAATGGAGCCTAAAAACTGCAAGAGATTGCATATAATTTGACCAGTAAAACAACGCGATAGAAACATTACTACCAAGCAGCTATGGACAAATCTTCTTATGATAATTAAGTAGTAATTTTATTCCAATCGTACAGCATTTTCTACGAAAATTGTGTGTACGAATTACTACAAATTTTGGTGAGTCGTAGAACACACACGGATCAAATTCAAATATGAATTTGTGAATGAATACTATTTATAAATATTCATGTTTTGGGTGTCATTATATCTTTGTAAACTATGAAGTGTTTTAATTGATTTCCTAAGATTATTATATGTCATATTTGTACATTTTGTCTAATTAAATTACCAGGTTGATCTGCATTATTATTAATATTCATTACTATGAAATGTGTGAATTTTCTTAAGAAAGAAATTGGTATCAAATTCTATTTATACATTGGCACGGATATTCTCGTATTTTTTATTCTAATTTATTATGGAAATGCTTCGTCATTTAACCTCGACTTGTAATTACTTAAACTTGATAATTTAGATGACTTCTTTTAAAGGTGATTAAAGCAAAAACTATTTTCATATTCCACATATTTAAGATACATGTTTACGCATTATTTAATATTTTAGGTTTTATGTAATTAAAAAGAGGGCATTTTTAAAACTCCACATATTGATCTGTGTCACCGGAGTTATGATATGTATAAAAAAAAAAAACTCTTTCCCATGAATATCACACACCTTTCAGTCAGTTAGTTAAGTGCCATACGTGATACACGCTAAGGCGATCTTCTCTTGAAAGAAATAAGGTGCCGTTACTTGCTACGGTAGACTGGTTGCCGACCAAAGCTATAGAACCCAATTTGTGTTGTTATTTAACCCATTACTGGAGAGAAGAGATGGATTAATACCTTTTCCAAGTGTATTTGAATGTAAGTAAATGCAAGGAATTAAACTTGCACTCGAAATCGGCTGCCCGATTTCTCTTTCGAAGCAATTATCATATCCACTGCATCACAACTGACATCCTGCACCACAACACACACACACACTGTTCATTCTGTTCTGCTTACATAATTTAATATACAGCATACGATGAATGAAGGTTTGTTAAAATTGCAAAAAATTGAAAATAGCAATGGTATCTCATTGTAAAAATTAAATTTAACAAAATCTTTTAAAAAAATCTTTAAATACTTAAGAGAAAACATTTTCAAAACCTATATTAACTTAAAAAACGGCGTCCTTACAATTTCGGAATATTCTGAATCTCTTCTTGAGTATCCCCTTTTCAAATTTAGGAATGTTTCGATAAAGCTTGCCTTCAGTTAGTCTTTGGTGTTACACGGAGTTTTGTTGGTTTGAAAATCAATGGTTTACAAGATTGCTAGCTAGGGGGCCATATGTAAGGAGCTATATGGTCACAAAATTTTTATAACAGCCATGACTAGATTATATTGCTTTTGCTGTATGGTGCATAATCTTGTTACAAAACATAGTATTTTAACCCAGGGAAGCACTAACTTCATAGAACCTTGATTTAGACATTTATTTTGAGTTTTAAGGTCCGTGAAGGAACGGATAAACGCATGATCACATCATCAATTGTGATAACACTAAACACCTTCGTGATCGCCATTCTAGTCATTTAATTTTTTTTTTAATCGTCTGCACTGCCTTTAGATTGGCACACAAAGATTTTAAAATGGGTAATGTTTCTATGTCCCGACAGAAATGTGACTAACGTCAAAAGCAATGACCGACAATATAACGATATTTGCCTGGTTAGAGAAGACACGTTAAATTGAAAACTCGTGAAGCCAAAACTGCGTGTAAATTTTATACTAAAGAAGATTAGGGTTTTCTGGCCGAGATCAGAAAACCAAGTGAACACATACAGAAGGCCAAGAATAGAGCTAAATTAAACAACTAAAACAAATCAACGACTCCCAACACCTTCCTGCCTGTTCAATATGTACGACAGAGGGAGATCTGACTCTTATGCTTCTTTTCTTACATATGAGAACCAACTAACCGTATTATACGCTGCCGTCAACGAAGTAAAAACAAACACGTTTTACATTTTTATTATGACACGCGCAATATTAAAATATAAAATACCAAAATTTACTAATCGTGTTGAGGTTTTTGGGTACTTTTGTTTCCTAGTGAGCCAGTCATGAGCTGACCCATTTTATAGTTCACCAGTAGAAGGGTTAACCAATCAGAAGGCTCTAAATACACAATGCGACGTGTATAAAGGCGACTATATTTTTTCGAGTATTGGCGATATAGTCAGATTAAGTAGTGTCTGACTCGTGAGTGTTAATCATTGACGTTGTTTATTGAAAAGATTACGTACTGCGCTGTATTCTATTTTGATAAAGAATGGTCGACGTAGCCAACAAATTGTTCAGCGCACACACACACACACACACACACACACACACACACACACACACACACACACACACACATATATTCTCTCTGATATGTAACTTTTCGGGGATTATTTATGAGGCTGATTTTTCCCTTCGATCTGGATATATTTTGCAATATCACTTCTATAAAATTTTCGTAATCTGAAGAGATTTAATTTATTTTGTTTCATTGACATGGGCTGAGATTAATTTTGCTTCCAATTCTTAATTCATATTTATCTTTAGAAAACAGGTCGTCTATACGTTCTATCTGCAATACTTAAATGCTTTTTGTGTAACTGTGTACATAAAATTCCTTCCACATTAATGGTTCTCGTTTGTGATATTGATAATTGTTCATATAATCTATTATTCCCATGGTATGTAACTGTAGTGAATTGATTTTACATATTCTGCTTGGCGTTTTCGGAAAACACAATAGCGAAAAGGTAGAATTCATCTCTTTCCTTTATAAATACAGTAATTTGCTTGCTGCGTCGAGATAGATTATATATAAATAATTATCTGTTTTAATATCCTAGGATACAGATTTTCGATATAATGAAATCATCACTGTTCCGAGGGATGACAATAGAAGTTACATTAGAAAAGAGACGTCACAAAATTTCATATTGAACATTACGTTTCATTTCACCATAATCTTTGTGAATTCCAATAAACCTATTTTTTTGATATTGCTGCCCGTTAGACGGATGCAATGTTAATCGGAAATATTGCAGATTATAATATCCGCAACGATATCTGAGAAATCCCCTTTTTCCTAGCTGTGATGGATGCTTAATATAAAATATTTTATACGCTTCTTTAGTGGTTTGCAAAAGAAGAGTTATTTAATAGTTTAATTTTTGTGAACACATCTTAAATATATGTGCAGAAGGCAATGTGTGTTTTGTTAATATTCCAGTGGCGTTTTTGTCACTCTAAAACGTTTCGAATGAAAATACAAGAGTTTCCCATGTAACAACAGCATGTTAGCCATGTAAGCCACCATCTGGAAACGTAAATGTCGTACTTCATTTCTGAGTATGTTCCGATGACCGAATCAACGGAAAAGGTTCAAAATTAACTTAACCTCACTGAAATCAGTTGATTTTCCATTTGTTTATGTAGACATCTATATATTTGCTTTAGAAAGCTTGTTCTGCATCATATTTTTTTGGCCGGATAAATCCTGGTTGTGAAACGTTCCTACTAGTGTATTTTTAGAAAAGATAAATTTGTTGTCTCCTCGTAATTATTTACACTAATTACAATGTTCGGATTGTTTTCCTCCTCCTTGTTACTATATTCACGACGTTTCGGTCATTGAACACTCCGGTTTTTTCATTTGATTTGAATTTCAAGTTTTATTTCGTTTACCGGGATATACTGTTTTTGTTCCACATATCATGCCTCTTTAAGATGATTCATATATCAGATATTCTCTTGACTCAACACTCTTAGTTTTTATTCACACCTGCAGTAGCCGAGTATTGAACACACAATTATTAATTTCAAGTCAATGAATCCAACAAACATTTCCCTATATTATTGTTATCAATGACAATTAGTAAGTTAATTTCAATGGTTATAACTGAAATTGAATCATTTGAAAATGTTATGACACGTTCAAGAATAATAATCTACTCCGGTAAAGAAAATTAAGGGTTAAGTTTGAAATTTCAATCACCTGATGAAGGACGGATCTCACAACGGCAAAGACATTGGGAATATCGCAATAAAAATGAGGATGGCTGTCCAAACAATGTAAATAGTTTTAAAAAGTATCATATCAGAAATATAGATATTTCCTGAAAAAGGCTGAGTGTACAATGACCGAAATGTCGTAGATATGCTAACAAAGATGAGAATAATATACAATTTTTAAATTTTATTTAATTTCAAAAATTTAAACAAAAATCGTAATTACTTGTTTAATTATTTTCTTGGCGCCCGCGATTCGTCTTCTAATGCAGTTCATGGAGATTAAGGTAAGTACTGCATTTTTCAAAAGGTTCTCATCCACAGACGTAAAATGTCGTTAATTTTTCAAAATTAAAAAAAAAATGTAGCACGCCTAAAAGTATACTTCAGAATTAATACCAATTAATTTAAATTATGCAGCATGACAGATGATGTAATTTAATATCTAATAAAGGAAAAATGTGTATTTTTTAAATTTTTAATGCTTATTTTTTATAATGGGATTATTATGTGTGTCATCTTTGTTTGCGCAAATAATTCTCTATTATACCTTATAAACAATGCAATGTTTGAATTTAGCACTTTGCTTTTATTTTCTTAAATGTATATTTTCATGACTGTTGTCTTGGAAAAATATTTCTTTTCGAAAAAGTGATTTTGGATAAGATCTAGAGCTCAGTTTTTTATATTGTCAATATTTAATAGTAGCAATTCTATGCCTTATCCGTCTAAATACATTATTTTCTCCAATAATATATATGGCGTTCTTCAGAACAAATTTGTGCTTATACTTATGTTCCTGTATGAGAAATGCTTTTGATATTTTTTGCTTAAATATCATTTATGTTAGTAAATCTTTTATATTGTTTTCTGCAAGTTCCCCCAAATTATTGTAAGGAATAATTGTAAAGATTAATTTTATATATGCATTCTTCTGAATAATTAATTTTATAGTCATAATTTGTTCTAATCGCGTCCATAATACTTCTGAATGTGACTGTAATGTTTGCAAACAATTCGAATGTAAAAGTGACTACACACGTTGCAAAGGATACCGATACAGAAGCTTCACTTGAAATACAATCCGTCAGGTCCTAACTGTACGGAATACTAGGATAACTGGGAAATATGCGGATAAGTGGATCCTCTAAGACAGACTGTAGCATTATTTCTTTGTGGTCATACATATGAGCAAATCTCTATCATACTTTATACACAGTTTGGGATGCCACGCATCCTTTCTTAGCAATACCAAAATAGACAGTAGGAAATATAGGATGTCTCGATTTTCTTTGGTCTTTAAACGCACAATAAAACTGTCGTACAGCCTAGCGTCTTTTAACATTCTCATGTAAAAATTATTTATGAGTGCTCACGACATGAATATTTTGTCATTGTTAAAAAGAACAACCCTCAGGGAACTCATTACTACACAATTTAAACATTGATAACATAATATTTAATAATGTACACGAATAATAAAACATTTTGATGCAACACACACACACAAATATATATATAATTATTATGTAAAATATTTATAGAGAGAGAACAGAAATTCAATTCTATGTTAGTGCGAATAGAAATCTATGTATTTATCATATATATTAGATATTGTTCTATCTGAGTGGCTGCATAACTCCTTCACAGATCTTACTGGTGTACATATTTTTCTGCCACTCAGTCCTTTACGCAGGTAGTGGAGTTACCCGCGCGTTTCTGTAATAAATCTAACGAACAGGATTCACTAAGAGGTCTGTGCTTTACCTCCACCCCTGACTCTTACAATGACGAGAAACTCTGCTCTCTTGGAAACTCTGATCATGCATTTGTTTCCATCAATATCTTCTGCCACTTCCACCCTACAAAAGAACCTCAGACCAGCAGACTATCTTATTGGTATCAAAGAACCGATTGGTACTCGTACCGCGACATACTGAGTGACGTCCCTGGAATAAAGTATTTAGCCTTCCTGTTGATGACTGCACGGCTGAGGTCTCCTTTTGGATTAAGGCTGGCCTCGATGCTTTCACCTCTACCAGAAAGCTGAGACTTAAATCTCATTCATCCCCCTGGTTCTACTCTATCTGCTCAGCTGCCATCGCACACCGAAATCACTTTTTTCCGTTTTAGCGGAGTCATGCGTCAGATCATAACAGGCGCCTTTGTGCCTCGGCTCGTAATAGATGCAAGAACGTACTTAATGAAGGTAAGCTGATGCTTGCAGCCAGAATAAAGCGGCACATAGCATCCCGTAAGTTTGGCTTCAAAGACTACTGGAGGTTCTGTAAAAGCGTGCTAAACAACGGTAAGCCTTCAATCCCACCACTAATAAACGAATTTGAGGTCCTCATCTCAACAGACAAGGCTGAGTGCTTCGCTCGCAAATTCTCCACTAACTCGACTCTGAACTCGTCTAGAGTATCTATACCCGACTTCCCTCTCCGAAGCCAGGCCCAACTGACTGACATACTAATTATTCCCTCGGTGGTCTCCCAAATAATTTCTAAGCTTGACCCATAAGGTGAGCGGTGGCGACGGAATACCCATCATTGTCGTAAAAAAATGTGCTCTTGAACTCTCCTCAATTCTCTCTAAACTCTACCATTTCTGCCTTTCTGCTTCCTGTTTTCTTTCCTGCTGGAAATCCTCCTCCGTGGTTCCTATATATATAACAATATTGGAGAAACCCCTGACTCCGCTAATTATAGCACTGTCAACGTCCTACCAATATTTGGCAAAGTTTTCGAAGCCATCATCAACGCCGAGGTGGTCAAACATCTCACAGACCATAGACTCTTTTCTGACAAATATTATGGCTTCTGCTTCACCAGGTCTACTGCTGATATGCTTACGACCATCAGTGAGTATATGCACCAGGCCCTTGACAAAAACGGCGAAGCCCGAACTGTGGTCCTTGACATCACCAAAGCCTTTGAGAGAGTCTGGCATGCTGGCCTTCTATGCAAGCTGCAAGGCTATGGTATAATTGGACAATTGTTTAACCTAATCCAGTCCTTCCTTTCAAACCGTACAATGAGGGTGGTATTGAACGGACAAGCCTCTCAACACTATCACATGAATGCGGGTTTCTCTCAAGGCTCTATTCTCTGTCCTGCTCTTTTCCTTATCTATGTTCACAATCTCCCTGACGTAATAAGATTCCAAGTGGGCATATATGCTGGCGACACTATGGTTTACTCTCGTCTCGATCAAAAACATACCGAGGCTGAAAAAGCAAACCTTGCTGCCGAGCTTGAAAAGACCTCCAATCCGTGGTGGACTGGGGTAAGATATGACTCGTAAATTTTGATGTTTCCAAAACGAAGCTGTTATCTAATAACCACCACAGACAATCGTTTCTCCCGCCCATTAACATGGATCAGGTGTCTCACCCTGAAAGCAAAACACCGCGCCTTCTCGGGTTAACTCTCACATTAGACCTCAAGTAGAATAAGTATATAGAATCCATAGCTAAATCCGATGCTAAGAAAATTGGTTCTCTGTGTAGGGCCAGGAAGGTTTACCCGTTCCAAACAATCCTGCACACATACAAGTTTTCAATCCGCCTGTGCATTGAGTATTACTGCCCTATCTAGTTCGATGCTGCTGCTATCTACTTAGGTGTCCTTGACCGAATCTAAGGAAGAATTTGTAATCCCGACTTGGCAGCTAGGATACAGTCGTTTCTCACCGACGCAGTGAGGCTTCCCTGTGTCTCTTCTACAAAAACTTTCACGGCTTCGGCTCCAATGAACGTAGCTCACTGGTACCCCTATATACGAATTTCCTCTAGCCGCAAGATTAGCAACTAGGTCGTACCTAGTTGCTAATCTAGGTCCTACCTAGTTCAAATAAATTTCTTTATTAAATCAGGAATACGCTAATATTTACATTGAACAATCGATTGTACTGTGGTTCGTAGCTTAGTGATATATATATATATATATATATATATATATATATATATATAGTAATGAACCTAATCACAGTAAGCCAACTCTAATAATAACAGACTAAACTTCTGAAAATAGTGCTAACTTACCAGTAATTTAAACCGTCTTGTAACCCGACGACTAGATTTCTTGTATATATATATATATATATATATATATATATTGTATGTTTATGATTTAAATTGAAAGTATTTTCACTATGAAAAAGTAATCATTTAAATAATGAATTTCATTAGTTGCTTTCCTTACTGTGAAACCAATAAATTGTAAAAGCAAAATCTACTCCAGCAGCTTCTTTTCTCCAACTTCCCGCCTGTATAATTATCTTCCGCATAATTGCTTTCCTGACAGTTACAATCTCCAAGAATTTAAATGTAAAGTCAATAGTCATCTCCTGTCTCACTAACTTACATCCTCTCTCTCATGCTTTTCTACTTCCATCCGACTCTCATCAGTACTTTCTTCCCTCTCCTCCTCTCTTCCTGATACCCCCTGCAACCGTTCACTCCTCATAACTTTCCTCCTTGTCCACCCCACTCTCATCAGCAACCTTTTCCCTCTCCCACTCTCTTCCTGACACCCCCTGCAACATCTCACTCATCATAACATTCCTCCTATGTAACCCCCTGCACAACAGTGGCAATAGAATGCCTTGCTTGGGACGACACGATTAAAAAAATATACATGTTGTGATAACAAGAAACATTCAAAAACATTTATAACAATATAAATGTGTGCGAGTGTGTGTGTTTGTGTGGATAGATAAAACGGAGTAAGAAATAAGAAGAGACAGTAATCGAAATTTTTTATGTAACTTTGTATTTTTATGGTTTTTATTGTAAATTATATCGCTCAACAATTAGTCTTTCTTTGAGCTACAGTTAAATTTCTTTATTAAATCAGGAATACGCTAATATTTACATTGAACGCTAGAGTGAACAGTTGCAAACATCGAGACAACCTTTGGTGAACTATAAATGATTGTTAGCGATAAAGACTGAAACAGTCAAAAAAAAAAAAGAAGATATTGATTAATATCGCACGATAAAACAAAAGCCAGTGTGCACTATGGGACTAGGACATTCATCTGTCTGTACTCTGTAATATTCCATAGACTGTTAAGATTTCTGTGGATTTAGAGAATATATTTCATTTCAAAACAAAAGCATCATCATAATACAGACGGGCATATTCTAAAATCCATTTTATATTTTTATTATTATTTTTTATCTATACTCTTATTAATATTATGTATATCACTATTCTCGTCAGAGATTTGGTTAGACAAAATATTGTTGAAAATGAATGAAAATTTAATATTATATATAAAATTATTTTATTTTAGTCCGTCCGTCACCTTCTCTAAAATTGCCACACGCTTAGGTATCAAAATAAGATTATGCGGAACATGATGCAGTTCAATGGTTCCAATAATTACAATCGATTGTACTATGGTTCGTAGCTTAGTGATATATATATATATATATATATATATATATATATATATATATATATAGTAATGAACCTAATCACAGTAAGCCAACTCTAATAATAACAGACTAAACTTCTGAAAATAGTGCTAGCTTACCAGTAATTTAAACCGTCTTGTAACCCGACGACTAGATTTCTTGTATGTATATATATATATATATATATATATATATATATATATATATATATATTGTATGTTTATGATTTAAATTGAAAGTATCTCCACTATGAAAAAGTAATCATTTAAATAATGAATTTCATTTGTTAACAATGCAATATTTTTTCATTTGTTGCAATCAGTACAACTTTTTTGCTATTGTCCGCTTAGGCCTGATTCAGCTGATAGTAATTTCGACCAGAACCATTTATTACAATAACTGGGGTATATCAACCCTATTTCTTGCGTAAACATTGATTGGAAGTCAAGAGTTATCCCCTCTTACACTGCAAATTACATGTTAACCACTGCTGTAGTCTGGTATTGAACTCACAACTCTTTGTCGCAGGAACTAACGTCTATATCCACTGAGATATTTGTCTTTAAGAATAAGAACAACTGAATTTTTTGGAACTTATAAACCTAATGTCCAATAATCCTATTTTACCAGATTTCATATTGCAAATTTTTGATGGTTATTATTTTCTCTAATATTTTTAACAGATCTCATATTGCAATTATTTTATAGTAATGATTTTCTTTGGCACTCCGTATTACTTGCTCCCATATTGTTCATCTCTATGCTTGGCAGGCTTAGAAGATTTTTGAAGACTAGCATAGGTTCTGGTTATCTATGTTCACGTAGTCTCCAGTAGCGGTCTCTATCAATTATTTCATCTTCATCTCATTAGAAACAGTGATCCATTTATTCCTCCATATGTTGTCAGCTACGCCGGATTTTTTCTATTTCTCCTCGTGTTACGGCCTTACGATGTTCTTGTAGCCTTGTATTCTCTCTCCTTTATATTTCTTTTCACAATTACATGGAATTGCTTACACTCAGTCCTTATTCATATCCTCTTCATTTGAGGGTCTTCTCGGGAGTACCTGCGAAGTATAGAATCACTTCTGAAGATCGTTCTGATGTTATATGGACTACAGATACATTGTATTTTCTCCGATAACTCTTTCACAAAGGGTAAACATACCGAGGCTATTTTCTGAGAGTTGTTAATTTCATCCACCCTACCTTCCATGTGTGTTCACTTTGTTGTCATGTACCCTGCTTAAGTATTTCTGTGTAGGGTGCTGTTTATACTGACCAATTCCTGTTCCTATGCCCCTGGGTCGCCGCTGATGAATTTTGATCGATATTGAAGGCAGCGGACGATCTTATTCTTATTATTAAAATTTTATGTGTGGTAGGGCTTGCAGTTGAGGTATTGTCCGGTGAATATTGGCTTGCGGTATCCGGATATCTTGAACCACACCTCTGTTCGAGTTATTAGCATATCCAGGAATGCCAATTTGTTGTCGCTCTCTTTTTTATATTGAACTTTACTGAGTTCACATGGTCAAGTAGCATGTACAACACTTACTGCGGTGGCCAGTGTATGAAGGTGTCATCAACGTATCTCAGCCATGGAGACACATTTTCCCGATATTCTCTACTACTAAATTCGACGAGGATCAAAATGGAGCTCAAGAATTATAATCACGTTCCAAACAAAAGTAACGAAAACAAACTGGGATCAAATTAAAATATCTTTTTCCTGATAAAGTCGAAACAATGTTTAATCGGGTTTTCACGATATTCTTTTCATCATAATTACAAAAAATAAAGACAGCATCGCAAATTTCAAGCTGTTGAACTCTGCACGTTAGAATATTTATATTATTTGCAATTTATATAGCATTTTTGTTTTTCAATTCAGTGTAGGAAAATAGTAAAATCAACATATGCCTGTGTGAATGTTTCCTAGTAGATGCATTATTCATCTTTCTAACTATTTTTTGTTCTAATGTTCCGTAACATAAAAAAAAAATTTAAATATATATAATTTCTAAACAAATCATTACTCGACCAAGGTTTCTACCATATGGTGATTTCAGATTTGCAGGAACTGATTTAACCGTCCATTTTAAAGAACGCTCACATAACGGGGATGTTTTGAACGCTCAAGGAACAGAAATTTTCTGAACGCACAATACTGAAAAGTGAGAACAAATTGTAACGTTTTCATTTATGGTTGCATGATTCTAACATATATTTTATCTTATGGTTAAACTTAGTCACAATTTCTGTTCTTTCATTCAGTAATTAATAAGTACATAATTATACATAAACACTAGTACATTAAAGTATACAAACACAAAATATCACTATCCCAAAAGTACAATCAAGCACATTAAAAAGAAACATATCAGAGGTTATCAAATTTTTTTCAAAAAACAGTGTTTGGTGAAAAGAACAGAAACATTGTTAATGCACTACGAAAATCTGACCATATGGACATTTGAAAATACAATCCTTAACCAGCCAAATAAAAACAATGATTGAAAACGAAACATTATCTGGTTCAAACCACCATTTAACCTATTAGACATAAAGTGGTGTATAGTGAAAACAGCCTGGATTTAAAACAGTAGCAAAATACGTACATGGTGCCAGCAATAAAAGTTAGCTATTATTTTATTCAAAAACAAAAATGAGTTACGAAATGAAAAAACATAAATTATAAACATACCATAAAATAACTAGTAGGGCCATACAACCATGGATGAAAACATTATAATTTCTTCTAATTTGGAAAATTGCACGTTCAAAAGATCCCCGTTATGTGAGCGATCATAGAAAAGCATTAAAATAAGATAATGCAAATTGCCTGAAGACACCACATGGTAAAATCTCGTTTGCAAAGGAAGATTATTCAAAAGTTTTACAATATAATTGCATTAAAAGCTTTTTAATACAACTGTTGTCTGGTCTAAATTTATTATGGCCATCAGTAAATAATCAATATATATATATTGAAATATTATTTAATGTTACGGAAATTAAGTATTGCATTGAAAGTTACATTTTTCATGTCAGTGAAAATAACGAGGCTAAAATATGTATAAAAAAGAAGAAAACAACCGGTTTCACTCCCGCTTATCAAGGCTTTTATTGGGAGAACTTAACTTAAAATATAAAAGTTATGAATAATAAAATGGTCAATGATGGAAAAAGAAGAATGAACTGCTAGAGACTGATCACAAGGCCAAGCAAATACTTACGATCTTTTCACAAATATGGTCTGCAAGACCTCATGGATACAGACTCTAGCAAATGAATTGGATAACAGGAAAAACCATATCACACGAAAGTCCATGGCACATCTTCTACTTTTTAAAAGGTATTCAAAAATTGAGGAACCGTACGTATTGTGGAAAAGTTCACTTTGTTGCCAGACAAGGTTCCTGATATTTTTGCGCAGCAGACACAATAATTTTCGTAAATTACAGTCTTTACTTGATGAGTGCGCAACATGTCTTTTTGATTTGAGTCTAAGTCAGAAACAGAACACGCATTTCACCAGAAAATAACATTTCTGCAATTCAGAAGAATGAGCTGAGTTAGGTTTTCAGCATTCTATCCAATCTATACACCGGGCATTAAAAATACTACGGATTCGATCTTTTTTTTTTAAATCAGCAATATTAAAAACAGTTGTTGGATACCCACTATCACACAAAGTTCTCTTTATAAAATTAATTTCACTTTTAAGGAACACTTCATAACAGATCATAATGCACTTTGCTTTAAATTTTGATTAGGTTTACTTTGAGCTATTTGGGGCAAAAGAAGTTCCAACTCATGTATAATCATGAAACATTAGACTTTCTATATGCTTAGGTGCGAGAAATTTGGTGTACAAAACACCAATACATAAAAAGGCATGATTAGAATATATTTCTATCTGAGTAGTAAACCTTCAAAACGGATGAAGATTATTAAGGCAGGAGGCAAATTGGACTGTCTCAACTTTGTGCTAAATGAACGAATTGTATCATTAACATTACGATGAGACAATATGGGGCACATTGGATAATTAAATACATTCTCCTCATAAAACTCAACAAGAATATTAGCAAACGGAGGACCCAAATGGGAGTCCATAACGACCGCGTAATTATGTTGTCGAAACTTAATTCAACAGTTATAGTGGCAAACGTCACTAATTTTACGATATTCACATCAGGAGCATCTGAAAAAGAAAAATATTATTAATTGTTTTTATGAGGGGAACAGAAATAAATATAAAACATACATCGTATTAAAATATAAACTTGCCAAAAGGAGGACAACTTTTAATAAGCTCAAGAAAGGAAAAAAAATTATTTTTGCTGAATGAGCTGTAGTACTGCAGAACAGTCTGTAGCAATTTATCAAGCTATTTTGCCACATTATGTGGTGAAAGCCCTATCATTGATTATATGGGTCATAACTGAAGCACTTCAGTATGTGTTTTGGTACTCCATAAGGCGGGTTCTGATTGAACCAGAAAGTCGAATTTCATCAGAAATTTTAATCACTCTTTTGACCCCAACTTCAATATATTTTTTGGAAATGTTGCTTCTATTGAAGTTGTTGCATCACATTTTTCTGCAGGGCCTAATCTTATCAATGTTGATGCATTATTTGAAATTGATAACATCTTGTAAACATAATCAGTGAGATCCATTAAGACTTAAAATGAACATTTTATCACATCCAGAAATCAACAAATCACGGATTTTTAAAGATCTGATAGGACGTCTGTGCTGAAATCTTCAATTTATTTCAGAAGTAGCAACATGATTACCAGAAAACAAGTGAGCAAAATTATTTAGTTTGAGAGTTGCTAAGAGCATCTGAACAAAGAGGGACAAGTTTCATATGTTGGGAAAACCACACCTCAAACTGAGAAAAACATGTTCTTATCCGGCTTGCTAAGTTGAACGCAAATATCCAAGTCGTGTGAAGAACATTAGATTCTAACTCAGATAGTTGATATGAGTAATAGCTGAAGAAAATTTTCTTTGTGTTTGGTTCCACCATGTGAACATATATCCTTCGTCTTAAAAATGTCAATTTATTTTCTGATTTACTCGCTATTATTCAAGCACTTAATCTTAGACGATATATGTTGTAGAAAATATCTTATGAAGATATTCTCTCGTTTCGAACTTGAATTCAGCTTGACTCTTTTTATTATAAATTGAATTAAAACGGGCAAAGACTGCAACATACATTTTTGTAGAAAAATTGTGTTATTTCTAAAAGTTTCCAATTGTGCTCTAATTTGTAATATTTTGTTTTATTTCCTAATAAAATTAGAGCTGTACATGATTTTTAAATATTTAAATAGAATTTTTTGTGTTTATGATCTTGAATACTGCATTGAGAAATATAATTTTTCTGTTAGAAGATATCATTAGGAAAAATATATAAAAAGAAGAAAAGAACCGGTTTCGCTCCCGCTTATCAAAATTTTAATTGAAAGAACTTTACGTAAAATAGTGAAAAATGAAATAGTCAAGGATGGAAAATGAGGAATGAACTGCTAGAGACGTATCACAGCAAGGCGTAGCACATAAAATGTCAATGTTTGCACAACGATGGACTGAAAGACCTGGTGTAAACAGACTCTAGCAACTTCAAATGAAAGTGTGGATGTGAAATGGGCAACACGGAAATCCGATTCACATCAAAGTCTCTGGCACACCTTATATTATTTAAAAGGTGTTTACAACTTGAGGAACCCCACGTATTTTAGCAAGGCCAATTTGTTGCTAGGTACTCCTCTTTTTATTCAATGTAGAATGGAAAGATCCAAGCTGTATTCTAGCTCAAAAATAGTAAATATTCTTAAAAAAGATTCTCTACAACATTTTTCGATTAATATTAAATGTCTCATGTGAAGTATAATGAATGTTGGATTAAACATATCTGTACACTCTAATTTTTTGAACTGTTGATATTCTATCGGTACATAGGAATTGTTCATGACAGAGATGTCAGAAATTAGATATTTTCAAGATACAAGAGATAGGTTCACATAGAGAAACCAAACACGAAGAAAATTACGTTGAACTATATTTTATTTAGATTCTACTGTTCTTCCCATGGCTTGAATTTTTGTGTTCCGCCTACCAAGCCGGATAAGGAAAGTATCATTTCTGAATTTGAGGTGTTTTCTCAACAAGTGAAACTTTTCTCCTTCTCTTCATATGCTCTGAGCAAATTTAGAGACAAACTAAATAATTTTGCTCATTTGCCTTCTGGTACTCATACTGCTATTTCTGAATCAATTTGGAGAATTGAAAGCAGGCGTATTATCTGATCTTTTAAACATAACCATCATTTGATGCTATCTAGACCTGATAAAAGAGATTTTGTTGTGTATAGAGATCGCACCGATTTTGTTAAGATATTCTTAATTTATAAAATTAGACCATGCATAAAAAAATGTGATGCTACAACAACTATAGAAAAATATTCAGAATCGGGCCAAACTTGGGATACTTTCTCTCGAAATTTCGACTATCTGGCATACACAGAACCAGCATTCATGGACTTCCAAAAATAGATACGGGTGAGGTTCTGTTAAAACCCATATCCAATGTAGGTTCTTCACCACATAATATGGCCAAAAGGCTTGCTAAATTGCTACAACCTGTTCTACAGCGCTACAACTCATTTAACATAAATGATATATTTTCCTTTGTTGAACTTATTACATTTGTCCTTTTTGTGGCATGTTTGTGTTTATAAGATGTTTGTTTTCATTTACTTGTGTTTCCCTCATGGAAAATATTATTATTTGCAGTTATTTTCTTTACCGCAGTTCTTTGTGTCCTCAAGATATTCCTGGGGGAAATTTCGTGGAATTAATGAGGTTTTACACTACCTCTGTTGAACTAAGTTTCGACAACATGATGTACGTCAGATAGATTGGTCGCCATGAGCTCCCCTTTGAATCCTGCCTTGGCAAATATTTTTCTTTGGTTTTATGAGGGGGAAATATTTAATTATCTACTGTACTCCTCGTTGTATCGTTGTTATGTTGATGATACATTTTGCATATTCAATAACGACGCTGAGGCTGAATAATTTCTCTCCTCCCTTAATAGTCTCTAACACTCTTTGAGTTTTACAATTGAGAATGTAGTGGATTCTAAACTTGACTTTGTTGATGTATACTAACATAGATTTGTACCTCAGTATATAGAATTTTTTTTTTCGGTTTACACATGCGTTGGGACTCATTTTGCACTCAAAAGCGTAAAATAAACATAATAAAAACAACGCATAGGGCATTGTTAATCTGTTCTGAAGGGCTCCTTGTAAGTGAAAGCAATTTTATAAAGATAAATTTATGTGATAATAGTTATACACATACTGTAGTTAACTGAGCAATTTCCAACAAGATCGCCGATTTCAGAATTTTTTTGCCAGCAGATGTTTATAAAAGCCCATTGTATATAGGACTTCTGTGAATTGGAGTCATTGGTGAAAAAGTAACAGAGGAAATGTCTTCTGATGTGCAGGGATGTTATTTTTCTGCCGAAATGCAAGTTGTGTTATAGACTAAATCTTATATCCTCTAGTCGTAAAAAGTTTATGCACCCTGATCAAATAAAATCTGTTATTAGGAATATACTTGTGGCTTTGGTGTCAGTTACATAGTCAGAACCACTCAAAGAGTTGACACTAAGTTCGAAAAACACGTTCCACTAAAAATGATGAATAACACTCGAGAACAAAATGAACATCTCCACAAGTTCCTTAATTTGTGAACATTATTTAAAGAATGAAAGTTGTCCCATGGATTTTGATGTGAAATGTTTTTTCGTCATGTCCAATTCAAAATCACTCTTTCTTTTGCAGTTGCTAGAGTCTGTATATATCAGGTCTTGTAGACCTTCTTTAAGCAATCAACGAGAGTGTTTGATATGCCTTGCTGGGATTAGTCACTAGCAGTTAATTCCTCCGTTGCCATCATTGGTTAATTCATTTTTAACGACTTTCACATTTTACGTTAAGTTCTCCCAAGAAAAAAAAATTGGTAAGCTGGAGCGAAATTGATTGTTTCCTTTTTTTGTACTCATTGTTTCCTCTAATATATATATATATATATATATATATAGCGAGAGAGAGAGAGAGAGAGAGAGAGAGAGAGAGAGAGAGAGTGATGTGTGTGTGTGTGTGTGTGTGTGTGTGTGTGTGTGTGTGTGTGTAAATACGCCAGAGAGGACGTAGTATTTAAACTTTTTAAATTGTTAGGCTTAATATCATAATATTTACTCCCATGTTTACGACGTTTCGGATGTTGAACCCTACGGCCTTATTCAGGTGCTAGGTATTTTGAAGCGAATCTTTTATTAAGATCACTTAGGTATATATTTCTCATTCCATGTGCAATGGATCTTCTATTTGCCATTTATTTATATTGCTTTCAAGTTATTTTTTCAACTCAGCTGTAGAATCGTATTAAACACAAAATGTTATTGATCAAATTACTAGAACTAAACAAAGTTGGTATTCAGTGGCCCATGTGTCTCTGAGAGCAACATTATCTGATATCTCAGTAACCATATTTTATCAGAGATCATCTAAAATCATTGATGTTAATGATTTTCTATAGCTTTTTTCACAGATCGCATGTTTCAATTTTGACGCTTATGATTTTCCATAGCACTCTGTATTACTGTATCACATGTTTATCCATTTATTATTTGTCGGTTTGGGAGTTTATATAGCCTACCATAAGCTGTCATTCATTAAGTTTTCGTAGTTTTCAGTGGTTTTCTTTATCTATAATTTAATTGCTTACTTTCCTCCATATGTGGTAAACTAGGCATGATTTTTCGATCTCCTTCTTTCTGGTAGATTTAGATTAAGGAGGCTGCCAACATCTCCTTTATATCTCTTTCCACAGCTACATGCAATGACATACACATTTTTATTAGTCAAGTTCTCCAATACTGTCGTCGGGTCATTCGGGAGTAGCACCTGCAAATTGTAGAGATATATCTGAAGGTCGTCAACAGAGAGATCCTTTATATTTTCTCCCATAAACCCTTTACATACGGTACACAGACCGAGGCTGTCTTCTGAGAGATGCTAAACTGATGCACTCTCGCTTCAACGTTCGTTGGAACTGTCGTCATGTAGCCTGGATGAATGTTACTTGTAGGCTACTGCTTATAGTGTTCATTTCTTGTTTGTATGTCTCTAGTTTGCCTCTTATAAATTTTGCTTGATGCTGCAAGCAGAAGTCGATCACTTTATTTTAATTTGTGTTTCGTGAGAGTTGAATTTGAGGTATTGTCCGGTGAATGTTGACTTGCAGTATACTATGTCTTTAACTCACTCTTTGGTCGAGATATTAGTACATACCGGAATGCTAGTTATTTTCGCTCTCTATTTCCATAGTAACCTGTGTCGATGATCCTATTGAGTTCTATTGAGTTTACATAAACAAGAATTGTCTAGAGCTTTTCCTGGTGCGGCAAGAGTATGAACATATTATCACAGTATCTCAACCATAGAGTTAACTTTAGATTTGTGGATTCTAATATCATCGCTTTGAATTATTTAATGTATATTTTAGCCAGTGCTGGGAATAATCACGAGAACATTGCAAAAGTTTGCAGGCTTGGCAATGGGATGATGTTAAAATAATACGTAATGAAAACCACACGAAACTACGTAAGCTCAAGAAAAACCTCAATATGCTAAACTACAAAGATCTTCTAAGCCGACCAAACATTGAAATGATTACAATATCGGAACCAGTAATACGGAGTGCTAGAGAAAAAATCATTTGCGTCAATGATTGCAAAATGATCTCTGGTAAAATTGCTAGATAAAATCTTTTGTATCAGAGTTTTCAGCGTGAACTCTAGCAATTTACTGAGACATTAGTTTTACATGCCCAAAAACTCACAAGTTGTAATCCTCAACGACACATAGCCATTTGTATGAATACTTTGATTATTTCTCGTGACTTGACCCAAAATTTAGTGAGTACAGTGCCAGGCTACAACTGTGGTGAACAAATACTTTGAACGGAAGATAACTACATGTATTACTGAAGTGTCGCCATATAGTCACTAGTTTATATAATTCTCGAAAGATTTGAATTATAATTAATCACATATCATCCATTAAAAAATGATGAATATGAAAATGTATTCCTCGATGGTGGAATTTGCAAAATGTCCGGATCACCGCTCAACTTTGACCCCTAACACGATCCCTCGTCAATCCATCTGCACCGCGAAATAAAGGGGTTGTTTTTTCTGTAATGTAGCATCCATGTTAGGAAGATTGTCTTTCGAAGATAAATGTTTTTTTTTCTGATTTGATTCGTTAGCACCATGATGTCATGTATTTTTCATTTTCAAAATAATTCACTGTTTTGATTTTTATTATTTTGTAAGAAACAATGCAGTTATTTATAAAATATTTAGAATTAACGTTTGTAACTATTCACAGCTCTAGAATAATTGCGTCTTCAACAGTCCATAAATCTTCCACCCGATTTCGCATTTAGTAATGTACATATCGCCTTTTATCATGGCAGAAATTATACCTCAAATTTAAAAATATATAAAAATCTAATGACATTGTAGTTTGCAATTTTACTATTAGACAGATTAAAGATTAAAATGTAATCTGATTTATTGTTATTTCCAGTTTAAAAAAAAAAGACCGAAATATTTGCATTTAAATACGATGTTAACTTTGTAAAATCTGTCGCTAAAAATATCATTGTTTTGATTTGGATATCAATAACACTTATGTTTTAAATGTCTTCCACAATTAATCTAATGAGATTTACTAATTAGATTCCGATAGAAATATTGTTGATATTTATGTAAAAGAAGATAATATTTTTAAAAAAGTATACCCTGAAAATTTAGTAAACGAAATAAATTAGTATTTTCACATCAATTTATAATTTGATAATTTTCGGTTGTCCATTGATGTTTTAACTTTTGTTAAATCAATGACATGAAAATTCAGAAAAAAATGCTAATCTCTACATGGATGCCTAAGGCTGAAATTAAAAATATAGGTTCTTTATCATTATACATTTTTCCAATTTACGTTTGAGTGATACTATCTGCAAAAAATATTTTTGTTAATTTATAATTATTTTTTATAATATTTGAATTTATCGATTTAATAATGCGATGTTGAAAATGAATTTATTTATACGTTGAAAAATTTTACTATTATAACATTTTATTTTTAAATATGGATATAGTTTGGGAAATGATTATACATATATATTTGCGAAATAGTAACGTAAAATATTTATTTAACCATTTGCATACACATTATGGACATTGTTATAATACCTTCCTTCTCTGCAGGAAAAGAACTTATAAATCGAAAAAATATGACTTACAGTCTTTGTTATCAGAAAGTGTTTTATGTTGCTACGTAGCTGTTTTTTAAAACGGTTTCTCTATAAATGTAATGAAACCATCTGGTATTTCTTGTAACGTCTAACACTGTGGGCTATGTTCCTAATTTTTTCCAGATTCTACATCGCAACTTGTCATAGTCATCCTATACTCTGACGTCATTAGGTAGTTGCCTCGTGCCTCCAGTTAATTTAACTCTACAAAGGGTACATCATAATCTTCCTTATCACTACAATATTGCTCGTAATATCACTTTGCACTAGGAAAGCACAGAATATAGTAGCAGAAATATTAACAATGTAAATAATATAAGACGCCCTTTAACTAACTGTCTGTTTTGCCGACACATTGGAACATCATCAATATATGAGTAATTTGACATGAAATAGCGATCAAAAAATATTTGATATAAAAGAAAGCAGTACGTCTCTTCTGCTGTCTAGCTAAATATGATGTATTTTCTACATTGTATTATCTAACAGAAATTATTGTAGCCTATTTTTATTTTATATAATATAACCTTAAGACATTGTCAGCGCATTAATAATTTACATTTAATTTTCAGTGTGTTGAATTAGATTTATATTTTGTCCCTTCCCTCTTCACTCAGTTTAAAGTGTTGATTAATCCTATTGATAAATCCGAATATTTTGTACGTAAATTGCTTTCAGATCTGATCTTTACTCATCTGGAATATCTTTGTCAGACTCTCCACGTACAAATGTGTCATAGTTGAATTGTATTCATATAAACCTATGATATCTGTTAACATATATAAAGCTAGATTACTTCAAATCATATGAATCTAAGGGTATTCCTGCAACAGACGTTAAGAAATATGCTCCTCGATTGGCTACGGGTTTCTTTAAACTTTACATGAAATGTAATACTGCTTATTGCTCTTATACTTCTTGGAAATTCTCTTCAGTTGTTACAGCCTTGAAGAAGTTAGTGGAAATATCTTCTCTTTCAACCATTTGGTCTATTACCTCATTTTGAGAAAATATTAGATACTCACATTATATCTGATTTATTTTAATATAGCAGCATTTATTTTTCACTTAAGCAATAGGGTTTTACTTCTGTAGGTGAATAACGATTATGAAAATATCTATAGATAAGAATGGTTTGGCTCGAACCCTTACTTTGGACATATCGAAGAAATTTGACAAGGTTTGGCATACTATGCTTAAACACAAATTTAAACGTTGTGATATTTCTGGAGGAATTTCTAATTTGATTCTTCCTTATCAAATCTCGAAATAAACGTCATCTTGAAATGCCACTCTTCTATATCTAGTAGGTTTAACGCAGCCGTCCACCAGATCTCTATACTTGCATGTACGTTGCTCTTAATTTAACTTGATGATTGAATCAGTTCTTAACTCGGTATCTATGCTGATGACACAAATATTTATTACTCTCTTGATAATAATTTTGTGAGGTTCGATATTATCAAATTGACAGCTAATCTAATAAATGACCGATATTCTGTTGTAAACTGGTGCAAGAAACTCGTTGTTAATTTCAACGCATCCAAATCAAAGTTTCTCTTTTTATTATCATTTAATCGTTTAAGAGAACCCAAATAACCTTCCTCTAGAATGGTTGAAGCCAAAAAAGAGGAAAGTTATCAACTGCACCTTCTCGGTTTGACGTTTTCTGCTGACTTAATCTGTTGCTGTGTTTGCTTCTAAAATAATTTATTCCCATGAGTTGTGTTAAAATTTTCTCACAAGTTCATGAAATATTTATAAGTCTACCATTTGTCCTTGCTTTAAATATTGCTGAAAAATCAATTTTAGTGCTTCTGCTATATATTAAGATAGTTTTGATAAAATCCGAATGAGCAGTCGTCAATGTTATTGGTCCTGATTTGGTTACCTACCACCGTGATGTAGATTTGTAGTGTCCTTTTTATAAATATTATATTTACAATTGTTCTGATGAATTTTAATCTATGCTACCGAGACTTTATGTATTTATCCTATTACTAGATTGAATTCACGGTCCCATAATTTTATAGTTTATATGATGAGAGGCAACTGTACATTTTTATGTTAACATTGTTTTGTACATAACAGTTCCTATTTGAGGATCTGCCTTCTGGATTCTTGCTTCCTTGTCAGATTTGATCATCAAAAATTATATGCAATATCAATCGTTATATTTTGTCTTTTTAATTATTGTTCTTCTATTAATTTCTTTCTTTAAGAGTGTTTTTTGTTTCATATTTTCTAGTACGGAGTAAAACGTTGCTTTTTAGTGTCTTTCATTTTTTACTTAGTGGAAAATGATTAAAATAATCTAATATTCTTTAATTTGTGCTTGGCATCTAAATTATATATATAATACTGGATAAAAAGCAATCAGCTGTCTAATCTTACTGATGAGCTGTGATACATCGAAACAGATCATTCAGCGGATGACTATATATATATATATATATATATATATATCAGTTTATATGAATGGCTCTTCAATATTAGGGACGGAAATCATAATAAAGTACTTTAACATTTATTTCATGAAATTCTCCGTCAATGATTACTTTACCAAATGGCAACCACTTGGTATCGGCATCATGATGGGCTGTGTAATTTACCCCCTTCTGTTCTGGTTATGGAGTCGATTTTAAGAGGCGCATCAACCACAGGCAAAGAGTGATAACTAAAGAACAACTGGTCTTTCCACTTTCTAGCCCTTTATGGATGATATCACAATTCTTGTTACTTCTAAAACTGCTGCTGATGACCTATTACAAAAATATAACGACCTTTTCACATGGGCGAGAATGAAGGCAAAGCCTGAGAAAATTCGAAGCCTGTCAATAGTTAGAGAGTCTTTCAAGAGAATTCACTTCAAAATCGGTGATAAAACAATATAAACAGTAAAGGAAATACCAGTAAAAAGCCTCGGAGGGATGTATGAAATCCCACTAACTGATCCACCTCAGGTACAGAGGTTCAAAAATCAGCTTTAAAGGGACTGATTTCGATCAATAGAACCTACCTGCCCGGCAAAATAAAAGCGTGGTTTAACAAACATAGTCTATTATCCCGCCTGTTGTGGCCTTTCAAATTTATTAAATTGCATTTTCTCGCATTGTGAAAGTGATCAATAAATACTTGC
Organism: Ascarosepion bandense; assembly: GCA_037127315.1. Classification (NCBI taxonomy): domain Eukaryota; kingdom Metazoa; phylum Mollusca; class Cephalopoda; order Sepiida; family Sepiidae; genus Ascarosepion; species Ascarosepion bandense. The sequence continues at coordinate 3,701,065 of JBBBDQ010000190.1, forward strand.
GTAAATGGCTTGATTTTCGAAACTTGGTCTCTATACCAACTTCGGATATCTGCAGCTCCCTATCCACTCATTAGTGAAGGAATTCAAGGTTGGGAAGGTACGTCTGCATATGAGGATGAGGGACTCAGCTGATGATTGCATTAAGAGGATGCATCCAGAAATTAAATCTGTTACAAAGTGGTCCGCTGCAGAGGCAACTCAAGAAGCAGAAACCAGCCCTCGAGTCAGAGATATCATGTGTGTAACTCAAAATGATCGGGTTGTACTGGGAAAAACGACGCATAAGTTCTTCTCCAAGGAGAAACCAATAGGAAAGTGGCGCAATGTAATGGAAGAAGTTAAAATGTTCGAATAGGAGCGTAGAATAGCCATTACTGTCACTTAAACTAAACAATATAAGGGAATAACCTGGAATGATATCGAAACAATTAAAGGTTCGTGGAACTCGTTATTCGGGATAGTGCCATTCGCGATATCTTGTTTTCTTCGATCTACGTACGACTTTCTCCCAGATAAAGCAAACCTCAAAATGTAGAAATGCATAGATACATATCTCTTTTTTGCGTGTAAAATGACAGAGATGACTTCTGTCATGTGCTTTCTGTATGTCGACAATTGCTTTAGATGTATACGTGGCGAAACAAATAATGTATTATATGTGATCATGGAGGAAATAACAACACAATGTGAGACAGTAAATGAACCTCTCTTGGTAGTCAAAGAAACTAAGATCAGATTTCATAAGGAACTGAATGCCTTGTAAAAAAAAAACAACCTTCAATATGAAGTTGCTGAGCGGAGCCAGTGATTGTGAGGTTTGAGTAGACCTAATGACGTCTCTAAAATTTTCAATACACATCACGCAGAAAAACAAACGTGCCGACATCGCATTGTGATCCGACTCAAAAAAAGACTGTCTTCCTAGCAGAGTTAAGAGTCCCATGGGAAGAGAACACGGTGGAGGCGCACGAGGTAAAGAAAAACTGATACGAGTCACTGCGTACCAATTGTGTGGACAATGGTTGTACGTATAACGTGATGCCTATTAAGGTTGGGTGTCGTGGGTTTCTGGGACATTCAGTTATTTTTTTCCAGAAATAACCATCACTGGCCGTGGTTTAAAAAGCGCTTTGCACAGCATTCGAGCAACGGTACAGCACGTGTCAAGTTGGTTCTGGACGAGATTCAAACAACAAGCAAACAAAATTCGCGCAACATCAAGATCTAATATACGCAAGTGAGATATTTGTGTTGTCGTCTAAAACGATTTTTTTTTCTATTTCTTTACGAGGGCGTTAATAACGGCAAACGGGTATAGGAAATTTTATTACCGATACAAGCTGCAAAAAGGAACCATCGTTTTCTTTACTTCTTTACGAGAATATCCAAGAGGGACAATCAACAAGTTTATCTTCATACTCTACCTGGTGGCAAACGCTGCTGGTGGCGCCAGCGGTGGCGGTCCCGCCATAGCCACCGAAACAGTAACATCACCTCTGGTCGGCGGCTGAAAAAAAAAAGGGTATCGCACGTGCTAAAACACGTTATATGTTAAAAATGTATATGTGCGTATATATATATATATATATATATTAGGAAGCTTCTATTGCTGGATAAATTACGACTTAATAGATCGTCCCTTACTGTGTACAACATGATTTTGGCTTAGTGATACATCTAATCTATGAATATATATATGTGTATATGAACTTTTGAAAATATTACTATATTCTTATGAACAGAATTTCTTCGTGACTGGATATAAGTGTTTGTCCTGCGCGGTTAAATTTTCATGTGATAAGAATGTTTTCTTGTTTTGATAAATATGGGCACAGTGAACAAAGAGTTGATGTCGTTAGCAACCAACACACTCGATAAACATATGCTTTTGTGTTTTACAAGTGAGCTTCTGATTAAAAAATAGCACTTGTTGCCTGCTTGCTTATTAGATGTGCTATTTTCTCTACATTTCCAAAATTACCATTTTCTTGTATAGATTTGCCAGCGTTATTTTCGTTCAATTTCAGTCTTGTAGCTATTTTTGTTGTTGCAGTTCGGAATATGAATAAAATAGAAGATTTTCTCAAATCGGAAAAAGAGTTTCCCAATGTAGAATTATTATTTGGGTGAATGTCTATATACGGGAAACTATTAATTTAAAAGAAGTATTTTTAACATTGTATATTATGTTTACATTTATATCCACCATTAGAGAAAATCGATAAACGTTTAAATATCTATGAATACCGAAAGAATGACTAATTTTCTATGATTTTTTTTCGACGATAATTTAAAAAAATAACTCTTGGCAATTCAAGGTCAATGGTGAAATGATTGTCATAAATTTTACCTAAAAATTTATACAGCATTTACCTTCATTTCACTAGGATGAATTATAATTAATGGGCGAAATAGTGAAAACCATCTGATAGCTCACAAAACCGTGCATACCAGCAACCAGCGATCAAATATCGACACTTTATATTACTTTTCTTAAAATAAGATCGAACGTTAAATATTTCTTCTTGTTGCATTTGTTCACGTGAAGTATTTAATAAAATTTTAATTAATGCATAATTAACAATCATTTCTACAATTCAATCTTTTACTGATTTAAGCAGTATGATTTGTGTAAGTTATTTGGCGTAATCTCAACCAGACACTCTCCAAAAATTGTTTTCAAAGATACATTTTTAAACAACTCTTTCGTCGAAGCATCTTCCGGTCCTCGCCACATATTCCGTTGTTTGTTGTCTTCATTCAATTAACAATGTGTTCTTTGATAGAGTTATTTGCAGCTAACTGAATTTGAATTTGGCATTCATCCTGGTACTGTAAAGTAGTCAAAAGATGATTCAATTTCACTCGTAACCAATAATTACAAAATCATATTAGGCACGATGCGTAGCGAAAAAAATCTTTTAAGCCGGACTAAACTTCTAGATTTGAGCTCTTCAAGGTTTTCGAGGTTGTTGTTATAAAGGAAAAATATTTTTTCAGCAGCTTTAAAAATATTATGAAATTATAATATAACATCGTTAACACAATTGAAGAAAATATAATTTAGCATATTTTATTTTATTTTTTATTTCATTTTTCTATTTGATTAATTATTTAGTTTTCCTTACTTTTCAATAGTGCCAACGCAAACATAAAGAAACTGATCGGCATCTGATTCGATTAATTTTTTTGTATGATGTGAATATTAATATAGATATATATTAGATACTGAGTTCAAATAATGAATATAAGAAGGTGAATATTGTTATTTAACAATATAAATTACCATCTTCTAAAGATTTAAAATCACATAACCGCTTCAGAATTTTGAGTACTGCTGCCCCATCTGGTCGGGTGCCCCTTCTATTCTCCTCGGGCTTCTTGACAAAATACAGCAAAGAATCTGTAATGTGATTGATACAGACTTGGCTGACCGCCTGCAGTATCTCTCTTACCGGCGTGACGTGGCTTCTCTCTGCCTCTTCTATAAATATTTTCATGGCTTCTGCTCTGACGAACTTAAATCACTGGTGCCCCCTAGATGTGAATTTGCACGAGATACTAGATTGGCAACTAGGTCCCAAACTTTTACAGTGAAACCGATGAAATGTAACCGCAATTCTACTCCAACAGCTTCTTTCCTCGCACTTCCCGCCTGTAGAATTCCCTACCGCATGCTTGCTTCCCCGACGGCTACAACCTCCAGGAGTTTATATGTAAGGTCAATAGACACCTCATAACACACTAACTCACACCCACTCTCTCCAACTCTCTCCCTATGTACATCCTAAGTCGTCTATCACCCTCCTTCTGACATTTGCAATACCCAATCCCTCTATGTAATCCCCTACGCTATCGTGGCAGTGGAATGCCTTGCTTGGGTTGACACGATTAAAAAACAAAAATCTCTCAGGATATAAGATTAACTAAGATTTCAAACATCATATTTACTATAATCCATGAAATATTTTTGCTAGAAGAAAAAAGAATCAGAAATGAGATAAGATCCCGTTAACTCATTTCTAAATTTTTGCTTGTTGTTTTTCTTATTAATCGAGTTTACCACAGACAAGGCAGTAAAACCATTAAGACAGAAGTGGCGTGGCAAAATTAAAACAAATAGCACTAAATTAATATGCAAGAACAATAAGCGTAATCAGAAGGACAGAATATAGCGATTAACTTTGAACTTACATTTTTGATGAGTATATGTGCGTTGTGATCCAGTGGATATCGACTCGGAACGAGAAATCGGAGAGCCGAGTTCGAATTCCAGTTGAATTCGTTGCAATCATATACGCACGAATACCCTTGGGAAAGGTATTAATCCGTCTCTTCCATCCAGCTATGGGGCAAATAACAGGACAGATTGGGTTCTATAGCCTTGATCGGCAACCAGTCTTCCGCAGAAAGCAATGGTAAACTACTGCGGGATAATCTTCTGCCCAGTCAGTTATGTAACTTTCGAGATATGATCGCCCAAGCGTGTTTCACGTATGGCACTAAAATGACTGACTGATAGTTGGCCGAAAAGAATGAAACCGGAAAAGAATTTCATAAACAAGATGTTTGAAGAAAAGAAACGGTTAGTATAGAATTTACGGTTACATCTAGCCAACTCAAATGTAACTTGATAACTAGTAGTTTGCGTAAAATAAACAAGGTAGAAAGTAGGTACCATAGCCAAGAGCTCGTTCGTATGCTCACAATGAAAGTATTTATAATAACGACACAACGACGTAAAATTACGGTGGTGGAAAAATGAATAAATCTTAGACGCCAGATCATGACCGAAAAGTTTGTTGACATTTCTTTAGACTTTACGATCTTTAAAGAATAACATAATACAGGCAAATATGTTGCAGCGATATTATAATCATAGACAAATGCTTATGAATTTATATATAAGGTCCATCCGTAAAATGAAATATTTATTTACATCAGGAGTAATTTCTTTTTATTTGGTGATATTGTCAATTGTTTTCATGCGTTTTGATCTCCAACCTACGCCATATTCTATCTGAATAAGATCTGCAAATTATGTTCTCGAACTAAGCTGTCATTGGATATAGGATCTTTTTTTCTCATGATCACTGTCCAGTTAATTGCAAATATATTTCTGATGTATTTATTGTTATTCTCTGCCGCTGAGTTTCAAAATAATTGATTTACAATTCATAAAACTACAATTTAATCCCCTAGGGAAAATTATTTAGTTTAAAGTATTATTGCTCTATGCAGAATTAAAATAATTTTTGACTATGTTCCTCTTATTAATGTCTGCAGTGTTCCCTTCTCTGCTGCTGCGTTATGGTCAGGGCTATAAATTTATTATTACTTTAAATGCGTTTATATTTTGCAACAAATTAAATATATAAATGTAATCATCCAGCAATATAGTCTATTATTGGTTTCCCACTAACATAACTAAATATAAAATAGAGTATATTTAAACTGATGGCGGAAAGGTCATTGCACAACAATAGATGAGAAAAGAAAAGATATAATATTTTAATAAGAAAACAATAAACAGATACATTTATGTTAATGTGTTCGGACAATATAATTAGAATAAACTAATCATTCCATATTTTTATCGGTTGTTGTCAGCCATTAATTATTTTTCAATACAGTATTTTCTCTCACACTACAGAAGCTGCGATTCGTGTGTTTTCGTGTAGAAATATAAAGAGAATCAACTCATTTGCATAAAAATCGGATTTGTATTTACCAGTATCTCTATTTTTCAATAATTCTTTAAATTTTGTACACTTAAGAGAAGAATTCATTTAAATACAAAAGAATATATTGCATTACCTTCTTCTTATCTAAATTCTTAAAGTAACAAATCGACAAAACACTGTTATTGCACAATTAGGACATATTTTTTCTGTTACTTTATATATAGCATTTTAAAATACATATTACTTCTGAAGATTTTCAAATAATATTCATAAGGGTTCTCGCCGAATAAAGTAACGTGCGCATTTAATACATCACTCAGGGAATCCCGGGTCTAACTAATAAAACAACAACTTTTAGACAAAATACAACTTTATTTATCAACGTAGCCTTTTTCTATGGTGATGCATTGATTCTAATGCTTCTTCAACAATTCCATGAAAATTTGTAGAACGATTTGTCTTTGGTATCAATATATTCTTCAGTTTTCGATATCAATTCTTCATTGGAACTACAACTCTTTATTAGAGCATCCTTTTGAGGTCTGCAAACAGCTAGTCCTCGCTAGAGACCAGGTCTGGAGAAAAGGGAAGATGTGCATGCAATTCAACCTGTAATTCATGTATTTTTGCCATTGTTACGATCGATTTGCGGCACATTGTAGTGGTGAAATTTGACATTTTCCTTCATTTCTCGCCATTTGTGAACGTTTTTTCATTCAAATGTACAAAAATGCTACATAATATTTGCTGTAGTGTTTCTCCTTTCTCATTGTAATCTAGGAACAAGAACCATACGCATTCCTTAATAAGGGGGCAAAACCTACCTGCAGATGTTTGCGACTTTGTTTGCTTTGGACGGATTTTACCTGCTACTCTCTACAAAGCTGACTGGCGAATTGACTTTGGTGTGGTGGATCCTTGTTTTATCCACTTTCACATATTTACTCTAACATTCCTTCTTGCTGCGTTGGAATAATTGCAAGCAAGGTTTTAATCGTCGACTGGTTGTTAATTTTGATCGACTGTGAGAAATCACAGCTCCCATTTTAACACGGCTTTCGCACCGACAAATGTACATGAAATATGTTGAATGCACTCTCTTCAGATAGGTTCAACACCTCTGCTATCTCACACAACATAATATTACTAAAAGAGCACAAAGATTTTTCAGATTTTTTGGGTGTTGTCTTTTGCATGAAACAGTATTTTGCATGAACAGGATTTCTCTATGAGCAAGCAATGCTTTATCAGCACACAAAATTCAGATTTTTTCATTATTTTGAAAATTTTCAACATTAAGTTCACTTAAATAACGCCAATCTGTAAACTAATAATTTGAATGTGCTTCAATTTTGTAATATGCTATTTAAAAGTGAGTACTTTATAAAAATCATATTTTTTTTAGTTGCGCGATATATATGGAATTCATTGCGGGAAGCGTCAGCACTGATATTTTCATTTCACACAGAAATCGGTACTTGTGTTATTTTTATTTAAGTTTTACTACACTTTTCTCCTCTTATCGTTTGACTAACAACGAAACACAAAGGATGAGCTGTAGAATTTGTATTATTTTGTAAAATCTGTATTATACAATATATATATATATATATATATATATATATATATATATATATAAGATATAAAATCTGTATTATAAAATATTACTATATATATATATATATATATATATATGGAATGTAATAGTGGTGCATAGTATTATACGGATTTTAATTTTTACGCCACCACAATCATAAATATGGACTTTCTGGTAGTTCCAATCTAGATGATTTAAGAACAGCGTTAAATGTTTCCGTATTATATCTACAGCGGTTAAAACCACCAAAAGATTAAAGGATAAAATTTGTATTTGCGAAAAGGGAGATTTCGGATTTACTGTATGAGATTCAAACGTTTATGATAACCTGAATGGAGCGGTCACTGATGCTTTTTTCTTGAAAAAATACACGGGTTAGTGGATAGATTCATAAAGAATTTAGTCGTGAAGGAGAGGGTAATGATCCGCCCATATCATAATGCCAAGGTATTAGGCCAGCCGAAGCATTCATGAATCATCACAAGGAAAGAAAAAAGAGTCAGCAGTTAAAACTTATTTTGAAGGTAGATTCAAGTCGCAGGTCAGACAATTCTTTTCAGTGACATCCAGGGAACATTTTGAACAAAACCACACATCCAAGATTAAATTATCTGTAACGGATTACATAAAGTCATAAAGTGACAATAAGTTTTTGAAATCGCAGAAACCCTTTGTGCTAAATTATTCTTATACATTTGTTGATATTAGGTGGTTTCGCATTTTTATCTTCAGCGTAAAGCAGTTTTTACTTCATGAAAAATTTTCTCTTTTATTCACCGTCAAATCAACTTCAGTATTTTTTTATCATTAAATGTCATAAACAACGTTTGATATCTTCACATAGCTCAAATTTTACTACACAAATCTCGTTTTTGATTAACTTCAATTTTAAAAATATATAATTCAAAGACATTGTTCAATCCTATAACTTTTCATTATGAATTTCAATTGAACAAGATAATGCAAAATGGTTCGTTATAATTTCCCGCAGATAAAACAATGCTATAAAAATTCACTATATTGATATTACCGCATATAAGAACACATCAGTTTTGTTCCACTTTTCGCTTGAAAATATATATGGAGAAAATATTTAAAGTGTAACAAAGAAATCAATTGCTTTGATATGATGATTTATATTGGAGTTTATTATTGACACGAACATTTTAATTATATACAAAATGCAATGCCTTTTTCTGAGGGATATCACTACTAGATATATGTTTCACATCTGCGCCTGATGCCTGTCAATTCTCGCAGCTTTGCGCTCTCGGCAACTCCGACCACGCTGTACTCTCTCTCAGTATTTCTTTCCAATCTCACTCCCCCAGGAGTCCACTACCTATAGGACCTTCTACCTCTACCAAAAAGTTGACTGGGATGCCTTTCGCCATTTCCTCTGCGACGTCCCTTGGGGAAAGGTGTTCGACCTATCAGTTGATGACTGTGCCTCTGAGGTCTCGTCATGGGTGAAAGCTGGCATTGATGCTTTCATACCGCCCAGGAAGTATTGCTTAAAACCTCATTCCTCTCCGTGGTTCTCTCCGGCCACAGGAAACATTACTTCCGTCTATTCTGGAGACAGTCATCTGATAACAATAGGCGCCTGTTCATATCTGCTCGCAATGAGTGCAAGAGAACCCTAAATGACGCCAAACGGTTGTTTGCTGAGAGAATGCGACAGCGCATAGCTGACCGCAAGTTCGGCCCCAAGGACTATTGAAAGATTTGCAAACGACTGCTCAAGAATAGGAAATTCTCAATACCTCCTTTAATCCATGAATTTGAGGTTCTCACGTCAGCTGCGGACGAAGCTGAGTGCTTTACCCGCAGATTCTCATCCAACTCCACATTTGACCCGTCCAGAGTACACCCACCCGACTTCCCTATTAGAACTGAGGTCAAACTGCACAACGTATATATTACCCCGACAGTAGTACCCCGAGTAATTTCAAAAATCGACCCCCATAAGGCGAGTGGAGACGATGGAATCCCGGTGATAGACCTTAAGGGGTGTGCTCCTGAACTTTCCCCTGTTGTCTCTAAACTGTTTAACTACTGCCTTTCTGCTTCCTGCTTTCCTGCATGCTAGAAGTTCTCTTCAGTCGTTCCTGTATTTAAGAATTGTGGTGAACCCTCGGACCCATCCAACTATCGCCCTATCAGTCCTTACCAATATTCGGGAAAGTATTCGAGGCCATAATCAATGCTGAAAGAGTTCATCATCTCACTGCCCAAAAAACTCATCTCTGACAGGCAATATGACTTCCGCTTTGCCAGGTCCACGGACGACGTGCTAACAACCGTAACGGAGTGCATGCTACAGGCACTTGATGAGTGTGACGAGGCTCTGAACATCTCCAAGGGTTTCGACAGGGTTTGGCCCTCTGGCCTCCTATGCTAGCTACGGGATTACGGTATTACCGGTCGCCTGCTTGACCTAATCCAATCTTTTTTAAATAACCGCAAAATGAAGGTCGTTTTGAATGGGCATGCCTCTTCATCCCACAGCACGAATGCTGATGTCCAACAGGGCTATATCCTGGGCCCGACGCTCTTCCTTATTTTCGTCAACGACCTCCCAGATAAGATCAAGTCCCAAGTAGGCATCTACGCAGATCACACTACAATATACTCCCGCACTAGTAAGAAACCTATCGTGGCGGACAGACATAATCTTGCTGCTGACATTATCCTGAATATATACAAGTCAACCATCCGTCCGTGCATGGAGTACTGCTGCCATTTATTGTCAGGCGCCCCTGCCGTTCTCCTCAGTGTTCTTGACAGGCTCCAAAGGAGAGTCTGTAATGTGATAGGTACTGATCTGGCTGTTCGACTGCAGCCACTTCCCCACCGTCGAAATGTGGCCTCCCTTTATCTATTCTATAAATATTTCATGGCTTCTGCTCGGACGAACTTAAGTCACTGGTGCCTCCTCAACAGGTGTTTGCTCGGGCAACTGGGTCCCACCCATTCACAGTCAGGTTAGCCAAATGCAGACAACAATTCTACTCCTGCAGGTTCTTCTCTCGCACTTCCCGCCTGTGGAACTCGCTCTCATATTCTTGCTTTCCTGTCGGCTACAACCTCCAGAAATTTAAATGCAAAGTCAATACTCATCTACTAACCACTGGACTCTAGCTCTGACCCCACACCGGTATAACCTTCCCTTTCTCTCCACCTATGTATCTGTCATCGCACCTGCTTTCTCAGCTTTCTGTTGCTCATTTCTAACTAGTTTTGACTCCTCAATCTTTTCTAATTAATCTTTTTACAGTTATGTAGCCCCCCGCACATCAGTAGCATTTCTGCCTTGCTCGGGGTGAAATGACTAAAAAAAATACTTGTGGAGCAACCCATTGATTCTTCAAGTCTCTTCAACTCTTACACCGGCTAGCAAGAAAATTATCTAATCCACCAAAAAAGCGAGAAAATCAAGATTTTGCATTTCTCAGTGCAGATTTAAGGGAAAATTCCTTAGAAAATTCCTGAGAAATGACAAGTGTCTACAATCCCTGGGATGTGCCCAAAGAGTCAAGTCCCCTTCCAGAATTTTGGTTAACCGAACTACTTTTATAATCTTCGACAATTTATGAAAAAGATCAGCCTCTTATCTTCATGAGATTCTATCTTCAGTAATTTTCTCTTTGCGTTTCCTTATTCATTTAGCTCCATACGGAGACAATTTTGAAACATAAACAAAATAAAACAACTCGATAGTTAAAACAGTCATGTTGATAAGAAGGGAAAGCAAATTTATAATTATAATTTCATATATGAAACAAAACGTTAATTAAAAATCAGGTCCACAATTTGATATGTAGATACATAAGCAGTTTGTGATTAATGACCGAGTGAAAAAGTTTTCAGTAATTTTTCCCAATCTTCTGAAAGAAATAAACACAGAATTCTTTAGTGCCGAATTTCTGTCTCAGAATTATACAGACTGGCTCTTCCACCACCACAAAAAGCGTGCTACACACAGCAGAATTGTTCATCAATGGTTCCAACCATATTTGCAAAGACACATATACTCTACTGAGTTTTTCTGACAATGTCATCGTTAGTTAAAAAAATCAGAGAAAAGAGTTTGTTAGAAAATCATTTTCCTCATTCCCTATTTAGAGTGGTCATCATTGAAACACCGAAATT